>CABFWB010000237.1:114310-157119 GCA_902151455.1 Timema bartmani
TATTTTTTTTTTTTTTTTTTTGCCGCGATACATAAATGAAAGGAGCATCGCCTTTTGTTGCAAGGCGCCTCGAGGATCACTTTTGTTTCTGTGACCGAGGTCAGCCGAATAATTGTGATAGCCTACTGGGGCATCACTTCACAGTTGCCCTTTGAACTATATTACTTCAAGTAGTTGAACTAGTTTGGCTAGCTCATTTGGAATAATTGTTCAGTTTGAACTATCCGATAGCAGCCTAAGAATCACGTTCGCTTACTGTCGCGTCACTTCATTGTGTCACACTAGGCCAGTTTCAGAGTCAGACTTTAGTACGACTCAAGTACGGCTCGAAACCAAACATAAGATGAGACCTAAACTCAAATGGAACGGGCCTGTCTCGCATTATGAAACCGGCCCGTTTTATTCTGGTCTAGGTGGGTATAGTCTTGTATTTAGTAAAGCGCCACACTTGATACGGACTAAGGGGCAGTTTCATAGTCAGATTTAGTACGCCTAAAGTGCGAGTCGATACTAAATACAGGACGACACCTACCTAGACCACCATTCCATTCAATTTCAGGTAGGTGACGTCTTGTATTTAGTATAGCGCCGCACTTGAGGCGTACTAAATCTGACTATGATACTGGCCCTAAGTCTGACTATGAAACTAGACCTTAGACTATATCACTTCGCGAAGGTAAACTAATTCGACTAGTTCAGTTTTAAGAATCATTCAACTTGAACAATTTGTTCGCAGTTCCCTTTAGAGATGATATTCAGTTTATCGAGATTGTCATCAGAGCTCGAGAGATGTCTCTGGAAAGGTATGCGGTGACAGGACAGGTAGAAGAAGAAGAAGACGCGTCATTGCAAGTGGGGCCGCCCAGGGCGAAGGGGGGAGGGTTGTCATTATATTCAGATTACTGGGGTTCCCCCCCCATCAGATGCCCACACTCTGGGACACCACTACAGTCAAAACATTAGCCCCTCTACAGGATGGCTCAAATTAATCCTAGTGGATATTTCAAGCTCTCGGTATTAGGCCTACAGACAATCTAAGCTACTAATATTTTCACACTAATTGGGAGGTAGATCTGAGGAATGTGGAGTTTTAGAGAAAATGTGTTCCCATTTTCGTGGAGCTAAAGTGAGATACCATTTAGAGGAAAAAAAACAACTCAATGCAAGCAGCCGGGATCCAAACCCCGAAATACCCATTTACAGGAAGTCAGACAAGATGAGAATATATTTATTTAGACTACGGATTGTCGGTGACAGGGAGGTTGAGGTTTGAATCTTCACTGGGTGCATTGTGGGTGGTTTAAAATTTGATTTTATCTCCTCTCCATACTAATTTTGATGCACTTCTTATAAATTAATCATACCTACTCCTTGGATTAAGTCGTTAATACATTTTATCTCTTGGTCAACATTAGTGGACACTTATACTAAGACATTAATCTCATCCGGTCTAGTTTTGGACGGTGATGAGAGGGCGGGGCTTTGAATCTTGGTCGAGTCTTAGGGTCTTTTCTTAATTATTTCCCACTCTCTCTCCACTTGAATGTGGGCACATTTCCTCCAAATGATATTTCCCTCATCTTCATATATGTGGAAAGCCAGACGAGTAATCCGCATATATGGGAAAGAAGAGAGGAAAAAGGTTTGAAAAAAAAAACCTTCAGTACATGAAACCGGGATTCGAACCCCGTTCTTCCCGACATTGGTGGTACACAATATTGTGTGAGTGACACCTTAAATCACGCAGCCATTAAAGTGGCTTCAATGGATGCTTTAAAGCTGACTTAATAATAATAGTAATAATAATAATAGTTCATACCGATTAACGTTATTGAAGGGCTTGGGGTTTAAATCCCGGTCAAATACACTGAGAAAGTTCTCCCACATGTAATTTTAAATGTGTTTGTTCCATCCTCTTTATTAGCCAGTGTTGGTGTATTTGCTCTAAATCTAAGCTACCCTTATCATCTTTACCCTTTAGATTATGTTTACCAATGTATGTAGGGCCTATATAATATTTAAGGCTTGGTTAAAGCTACACGTATAATTTCTGTTCGTGTTATTTAAACGTTCACTAATTTAGGGAAATAGACTTAATTTAAACACAACAAAATTCTCGTAAAGTGAAGATGTAAAATACCATTTCATCCGACCGGTACTTGAACCCTGCCCTGCCGATTACGCTGGCACTGAGTGGGGACTTATTGCCATGACAATCGGAACGTGTTAAAACTGTATCTGTGATATGTTTTCACCCACATGTTCCCCTATTTGACCAATCACATACTCTTTACATCTGACGCCTGGGACTGTATTCTCGCTGATAGCTAACCAATGAGTGTTCTAGTGAATGGTGAGAACAATTCACAGGTACAGTTTTTAAACTAACCCTGCTTACCCCGGCAGAAAACCACGCCACGCCACTGGCATTGACCCACCTCTATGTATAAAGTTTTCATGAATCGGCGTGTCATCCGTCTGTAAGAATATATCCAAGTGCAAACAATAAATTAAAACAATTCCGTTTGAAAACGAGAAGGGAGGGAGAAAGGTGTATTAGGGAAATTAATTCTACAAAGGCCGTGTGATAGTGATACATAGACATTAGGACAAATGGAACGTTAATTAACTGCTTGATTCAAAGTGGGATTTGTCGGCCGCTAAGTGGCTACAATGAGGTTAGATTGATTGAATTATTTTCAAGGTGAATGTCATCAATCGATATAATAACACATTAGAATTCTATTTGATCGACAGCCCCGTTCGTTTATTTTTTAGAGGAGCGCGTCTTACTAAAATCCAATTTTTATAGAAGTACCTTTTTTTAGCACAACGTCTTAGGCCCATTCGGGATATACGCATATGTAATAATTACGCCAATTAGGAAATAATGAGTTAGGTTGCATTTATAAGATGTGTACCCGCATGTGCGTGGAGGGAGCTTAGAAAACCATTATGGGAAAACCACCCTCAGTACACCCAACTGGGGTTTGAACCCCGATATCCCCGTAATAGGCAGTTCAGTCTATTGCGAGAGTGACGCCCTTGACCATGCGGCCACCAAAGCGGGTAAAAAGAAATTCATTCGACAACTAGAATATTAACATGATATAGTTCCACGCATTCATACGTCAGGTCATGTGTTCTACAGATCTACAGACTTGTTATCAATACTTATAAAATAACACAGATAAAAAGTAAAATATTACCATCGTTAATCGTAAAAAATATGTTTGTATTTTAAAAAGGCTCTTCAAATGAAAATTGGAATGCACCTATCAGGGATGTACTAATTTGATTACACTAATTGGTTAGGGATTAATAAAGTATAATTTAGAGGATATGTACCCCCATTTGTGCGAATAAAGAGTAATAAACAATTATAAAGAAAATTCCTTAGTACATCCTTATGGAATTCGAACCCCGATCATTCCATGATTTACAAACCAGAATGTACACGCCTCTGTCTACCGTTGTGGCGGCGCCCTACATTTGTTCCCATAACTAGCTGCTTACAGTGCTTGAATACAAGTCTAAGGGACTTTGGTTTGATTCCGAGTGATTCTGACGGAGATATTTACCGTTTGTGTATGGATTCATCCAGTAGGATTCTGGTAGGAGGAAAAGTTTTTAAAATACAAACATCACAGTTCTACACAATATGGTTTTGCAGATCATATGGTTTGGTTATTAGATACATCAGAGGAAGGCGTCACTTTCGTGTTAGACTGGCCTGCTGATGACGGAGAGGTCAGGGTTAGAATCCCTGTCAGGTCTACTGAGGGTGGTTTTCTCTAAATAATATGCACGCATAGCCTGAACAGGCGGTAAGATGCGGTGATTAAAAAAAACTTACGAACCCTTTTCAGCTCTTCATAAACAAAGGACTGTAAAGTATAAACTGAGGGAAAGGACTAATAAGAGTCTGCGACATCTCTAGAGGGGCTGGTGGGCTCAGCCTAGATTCGAACTTTGACCACTCCAGTAACCAACAATACCAGTCTATTGCGATCCCCCGTGGACCTTGGTGGTCTTGGATTAAAGTGCTCGCCTTAGGACCCGATGTTAGTGGGTTCAAACCCAGCTGGTATCGACTGATTTTTCTTAAATGATAAAAATCCGTATCACAAGGTATGTGAAAATCCTTTCCTCGGCAAAATTGGTAGGCCCTTTCACTCTCGCTCATAGAAATGTTTGTGTGCGGATATAATCAGTCAGTTTATAAAGTGAACGTTTAATATCTCAAATAATAATGAAAAGAGATGCGATCCCAACACCTTAGACTGCACGATTAACTGACGAGGGTAACGAATAAATTAAAACGTGTCAAAGGTCACTCCTGGACAAATACTGGCATTAATGGTGGCGACTGTATAATATTTATAGCGTAATAGTAATTATAATGGTGTGTGAGGCCTACATGCTGGTTACTACCATTTTACTGCGCGCTGCCCGCCAACTTCTCTTTCGTGACGGTCCTGGCAGTCACGCCCGTGAGTTCAACCCCAGTCATTATATGTCCCCCCCCACACACACACTCCAAATCTCCTGTCCATGTTTCCCAGATCACGCCACACGGTCAACTGCAAAGCCGGACACACAATTAAAAAACTTATACAGTAGAATTTGGATAATTTTGACAATAGTTGGTTCTAAAAAATTGGATAGTTAGAGCCCACCTTGATTTCGCATTAAATTCATATCCATACCAATTATAAAACAACAAATTTTAATTCGTATTTTAGAAGGAAATATTTGGATGATTCAAATTTTTTCGAGTTTCTTCTCATTTCAAATCTGAATTAAAGACGTTGGAAAGTTTCTTGTATAAGTAAAGAATAAAAATATCAAAGTACCCTCTGGTGAAGAAGACGGCACAGACATCCAAGCAGAAGAACCAACACCATCCATTCCTGAATCACCTACAATGATGGAAAAACTGAAAAGATTCACCGAATCCCAACCAGACGTAAAATACAACATATTTTCTAATGCAATCAGTGAACTTGAAGATTTTTTATTTATTATGTCAAGATAAGCAAATCACAACAAACCGAGAAAAATATTTTTTTTTCGAACATAATGGCAAAACTGATTTAAGTATGCAATTTATATAAGCTATTTTATGTTTATCCAAGTTTTTGAGATTATTTATTTATTATGTACCAGCTGCCTAAATATTAATAAAAATGGTTAGTTTGAATTTAGGATATTTTGAATTATTTTAGATATCCTTTGGACTTCGAATTTAATAAGTTTCACTGTTAATTGGATACATAAAGTTTTGACTTGATTTTGTGACGTTCGGTAGACTTTATGTCAGATTGTGACATTCCTTTCAATAATTTCGATAGTGTTTTTTGACATTAAAAATTCGGAATTCTGTAAATGTAAACGTAAATTCAAAGTTTATTTTTGGCTAGCCAAAAAGTATTTTCCAGTGGGTGCTTATAGTATGGTAGAGCTAGAAGATGAAACATTGTAGGCCATATTTTAATATAATCACAATACATTAAGTTTAATTTTCTACACATGGTGACCTCAACAGTTCTAGAATATTTCTGATGAACATGACCAGGACTTTTGATTTACGCTGAAGGTATTTATGGTCAAATGCTCTATATTTAAGAAAAAATATTCACGAACTGTTAAGCTTACTATATGTAGAAAATTATTAAATTAAATCTATATACTGAGGCAATATTTTATTTATTTTGGCAAAAAAAAATATTTTTGTCATAAAGACTGCAAAAAATACGAACCTTATTTTGTGCTTTCTTCTATTCCACTTTAATAAATTTAAATGTTATTACTATTATTTAAATTAGTAGTTCTTTGAACAGTATATCACTCTACCTCTATGTTCTTATCGTTATTACAATTTTAACATTTCTCTTTGTACTTGAAGTTGAAATATCTTCCATAATTTACCCTCGGATTTGATGTGAATATTTCTCTTTGGTGATCAAGTTGTACAGAAAAAAAATTGATTCTGTATTAAAAAGTACATTATATTCATAGGGAACAACGGCTGCTCACATGGTTTAAGACGTCAATCTCACAATATACCGTCTGTAAAAATGAAAATAAAATACGCCCAAAGTACTCGATTGATTGCTTGGAATTTTAAAGTAAAATCACTTGAAATGAGCTATTATACGAAAAACCTTTTTTGTGGACCGCCATATTGAAACGGATAGTCAGATTGAAAAACCATGGTACATACGTTGTTCGGCCTAGGTCACAGACAAATAATATAGCCAGCCACTCAACCTCCAGGTTAAAATGGTTGCGCTCCTTTTGGCAGCTTGAGTCCTTCAACACTAGGATCGCTGCAGTGACACTAGCGAAGCCCAGTGTTGAAGGACTCAAGCTGGCAAAAGGATCGCAGCGAAACCCCCGTAAGGTTGAGAGTCTGTTTCTTATTTGTCTGTGGCCTAGGTTCAAAGAATGTTCCTGCAAAATTCCATTGCTAAAATTGGTCACACAATAGACAGTTATCGCATAGCAAAGATCAGGACAGACAGATGGACAAACAGACGAAATGAAAAATGCTCAAGTCAAAAGAGAACCTGGCTCACCTACGTCAATAAACCACTAGTCTGAAGGTACTGAACAATATTTTTATGTTTGTATGTGTACTTCACTATTTATTAGTTTAAAAAAATTTTGCAATCTCGTACTTCAGCGTATGTGCTCGCCAGGAGGTCAAGTGTCAATAAAAAGTAACAACCACCACAAAAAAAAAACAGCACTTGGCTATAAGATAAAGTGGAAACGAGCATGTAATACTAACATTTGTTCGGTTGCACCACACCGCCACGAGGAGAGCTGGTTGATAGACGGCCAATGAAACGCAGATTAATTTGTGGGCAACGTTATTATTCTCTTGATTGTGTACCGGGTCTTACTACCCGTTCTGATTATCAACAAACAACTTTATTGGTTACATGTTAAAACTGTCTTGCCACTTTCAATTTGTATTAAAGCTCATTTCAGGCATATTAAGAAGAGGTTTTAATATATTAGATTCTTCAAACACGTATTACATCCCATCCAAGCTATAAATTACGTTTTTTTCTTCTAATAACCGCGTCTTACTACCTGTTCAGGTTGTACGTATTTATTAGGAAGGAGGCATTTTAGAGGTAATCTACTCGCATTTGCGTGGAAGGAGGGTAGTAAACCATTTAGGGAAAACCATCCCCAGTAGACCCCACCGGGATTAGAGCACTGAACTCTCCATCATCAGCAGGTCAGTCTAACACGAGAGTGACACCTTAGACTATTTGGTTAAACCCATTTTTTTTAAATACCCGTACTGATGGGTGCACTAAGTGTCACGTTCATCTAGTCTGGTTTGTTGTGACAGAGAGGTCAGGTTTTAAATCTCCGGTGAATATTAAAAAAAATAAAATTGTCCCCTTCAGCTTCATGAAAACTTGGGTACATTCCTTCCTTATTCACTTACAATTTGTGTGATTAAATGTGCACAGCCCAATTTGGTAGCCGCATGGTCTAACGCGCTACTCTTGTGATAGACTAAATCGCTGATGATGGGAATATTGAGGTTCGAATCTCGGTTGGATGGTATGAAGTATTTTCTAAAAGGGTTTTCACTCTCCCTCTAAGCAAATGGGGGTACACTTCCTCTAAATATAGCCTTCCTAATAGGTTAAATCATTAGCGTAATTAATACATAATCGTATAAACAGAACGGGTAGTAGGATGCTAACGGATAATAAGTTGATGAAAAACACACTAAAGGGGTAAGAGTGAGAATGGTATAATTGATAGGAAATGTACATAATTTGCGTAACGGGAGAGTGGAAATCTTCTCAGGAAAAAACTCTCTTAGTGCACCTGACCGGGATTTGAATTCCGACCTTCCCGTCAGCGGCAAATGAAACTAAATGAGCTTGACGTTTAGTCCACGTTCCAACTCATACGGTTTAACCTGTTATAGCACATAAATTTCATACTAAATAAGATTTCACTTTTCATTAACTATCTTAAATTATGTAATAGATGAGGAAAACTAGAGTAGACTATTTTATGGTCTTTAATCTTAAAGAATTAGTAGATAATTTAATCTGTTTAAAGGAATCTAGCTTGTAATTGATAGTAATCATTAGGCTACTTTAGTCTCAGATTGGTCAGTCAGTTTGTGTATCACCATTAACAGAATATTTACTGTTCATTATTTTAAATAAAACTTATTTCAGGTCGAGAATTTATTCACCTCCCTCATTTAACACAAATTCACGTACATTTAAAAAAAATACTTTATAACTGTAAAGGGAACTGTTAGCGCTTGGAATCACACTTGTTGTGAGCTCAGAATCCCTCACAGCCAACCCGTTTTCGCACCAAAAGAAAATTAAAGGTTTGATCCAACTGGGAATCAATCCGAAGTCTCTCAGACGGGTTTTGACACTCAAATGAACCAACGCTTTTTCCATAACCAAGGGTACAGAAAAGTAAGTAACAGACTCTCAACCTTACGGGGGTTTAGCTGCGCTCCTTTTGCCAGCTTGAGTTCTTCAACACTGGGCTTCGCTAGTTTCACTGCAGCGATCCTAGTGTTGAAGGATTCAAGCTGCCAAAAGGAGCGCAACCATTTTAACCTGGAGGTTGAGTGTCTGGCTATATTATTTGTCTGTGACCAAAGTTCATCTATTATAGCCTACAACCACTTCTTACCCGCTTCAATGGCCGAACAGTCACTTTCATGTTATAATGGTCTGCTTAAGATATATTATCGGGGTTCAATTTCTGGTCGGGTCTACTGATGGTATTTTTTTAAAACGGTTTCTTACTCTACTTACACGCAAATGTGGGTATATTACCTCTAAAATGTTTCCTTCCTCATCTCTAGACCCAATTAGAGTAATTATCATACATGCAAATAACCTGCACAGGTAGTTAGATGCGGTGATAAAATAAACTACTTCTATTAAAAACAAAATTTAGAATAATATTTCCCAACTAGAGGTTGACATATTAGGTTAAGTTGAAAGACTCTAACAAATGCAATTTAAAGTTTTGTTTTGTACGAACTTACTGCGAACAGACAGTAAGTGCTGGTGTGCTAATTACTTTTACAAGCTGGGGTGGGCTCATTTCAAAACGAGACGTTCAGGATTAAAGTGCCACAAGTGCCAATCTGAAACCAATCCAAGCTAAAGTGTCCTATTTATGTGTCTCATTGCCACCCCTGTAATATTAGTTGTAGGAAATGGGTTAGGCTGACACTATGAGTCAGTTGGTGACGCGTCTGCCTTCTGAACAAAGGCTCCTGAGTTCGATTCTTAACATGGTGGGAAAATGTATCATTGGTGAAATTGTGGCTTCGGCTTTTTATTGTGATAGTTTAATGGCTGGTAGACTTGGTTTTGTGTATGCTTTGGAATTAAATCAATTTGAAAATTGTGTATTGATATAATCATTTAGTTCAGAAAGTACACGTTAAATAACCAGATTAAAAAAATACATATATTTCTATTGTACTTTTTTTATACACCCGTAGGCCTAACTTCTAATTCAAGTATTCAATAAAAGTTTTTTATCACCGCGTCTTACTATCTGTTTAGGTTATAAGCATATATGATAATTACTCTAATGGGGTGGAGTTGAGGAAGGAAGTATTTTAGAGTTAAAATACCCGCACTTGTGTGGAAGGAAAGTGGTAATTCATTTAGGAAAAAACATCCTCAGTTGACCCGACTGGAATTCTAGCCCTAAACTTTCCGTCTTCAGTAGGCCGGTCCAACAAAAGAGCGACGCGTTAGGCCATTCGGCTACTCCAGCGGGTAATTTAAAAGAGAATAAATATCTAAGGGCCATTCTTATGACTCCTGGATAGATATTAATCTGGCCGATAAATATTTCTATATGGTTGATAAGTCAAAAGTGCGTCTTATGACTGACAGATAGCTTTTATCTGCCAGATAAAATGTATGTATTTATCCATCCCATTTTTATCGGGAGGTTTAATTACCTGATAACTTTTATATGAAAGTTAAAATGGTTGTTGCTATAGTGACACGTTGTTTTTCATGAGGTTTTGCCTATTAGAATCTATTTTTAGGTTAAAATCTTGGTTCAAGTGTTTAGTAGACACATCCCCAGGCTCTAACTATATATAAAGTTAGAAAATTTAATTCACATTTCTATAAAAACTAACAAGCTATTTGTAGAATTATATTTATATAA
Source organism: Timema bartmani (assembly GCA_902151455.1). Taxonomy (NCBI): domain Eukaryota; kingdom Metazoa; phylum Arthropoda; class Insecta; order Phasmatodea; family Timematidae; genus Timema; species Timema bartmani. The sequence goes on from CABFWB010000237.1 coordinate 124,526, forward strand.
GAACAAATTATTTAAATGTGAGTACAATAAATGAGATTTTGTAAACGTTGTACCAAACTATTGATATCATTTTGGCAAACACCGAAGTTAGAACTTGCAAGACAACCTAGCTTCTGCTCCCACGTGACGCCATCTGTTTCCTCGCACTCGTTTAGCCGCCATTATTTAACAAATGTTGAGCATTGAAGCCACTGGCCAGGTTGTAGCGGTAACAACAAAGTCCATACGCATGCGCGCACCAGTAAAAACAGTACTAACCTTGCGTTTTCTGCATAAAAATATATTTATCTAGTATATAGCTATCTGGCAGATAAACTCAGTTCATAATACGCGTAAAATATTAAAGTGATTGATATAACCTTTCTCTGTTCGCTAACTTTAACCTCCCGATAGCAATATTCATCCGATAGTGATAAGACCAGCCTTAGATCAGAGTTGAGAATAAGAAGAACTACTTTTAAGGGCATTGAAGCTAGTCCTGAAACGGTTTTTTAAATTTTTATATTTTGCTAGGATACATCTTGTACTATTGACAGACAAACTTTTGTTCTAAAACGATCATGATTTGGGATCTTCCTTAGCATTCTCATTACTATGAAAACAACTTTGAACGTATTTAATGAAGTTCCTCAAGATTTAGTTACTGCAACGCTTCTCAATGCTCTACTATGCAGCCCGCTTGACGAAATGGAAATAGTTCAATTGGCTTTAAAATAGTGATGGACCATAAAAAAAACATTAAAATTTTGAGGGCTAGGCAAACTGATCGACAAAATGGTGGGCATGGGAAGACAAAATGATTGACATGGGAGGACAAAATGGTTGACATGGGGGGACAAAATGGTGGGTATTAGAGGATAAACAAAGTGATAGAAAAATACGTGACCGGCACCAGCTTCCGGGCTTATGTGGTTGGCCCCCCTGGGCATATATATCTCAAACGCACTCCCCCTTGTAATTTTTATAAGCTTGTCTAACTATTAGTAGCTACGTTTTATAATTGAAAAATGTACATTGATTAGATAACCTTTCGGTTATTTTGATTATTTATTACTAGACACTATATTTACGGCCATAGTAAATAAAAACAACATATTTTGTTTGTTTGTTTTATTTATTTTTTAACATTACTATATACGTTTACATAAACACATACACACAATAGAAAAAACTGCAAATACCAGCCTCACAGTGCTCTCGTACGGTGAGCACTACAGGACATTGTGAACACTTAGAGGTAGTTGATGAGGTTGGAATTGATGTAAAAAAGATTATATTTTCGACACTTCTCTTAATAATTCAACTTCACCGTTGTGTTTTTTTACCAGCACACTTTTTGAACTCCAAACCACTTAATTTCCTACTCATATTTAAAGACTAAAACTTGGAAACAAGTCACTTAAAACACACATAGAATCACTGAAAAGAGATTATGTATGAAACACTCGACAGCGAGCGTGAAAATGAATCGTCAACATTGAGGATGAAACGCCAAGGCAGGCGGACGAGAATTAAAGTAACTAAGGGCAAGTTTGCAAATTACTACACTGGAATGCGTGGATGGCAGGCAATCTATTGTGATCCAAACCTTTCGCATTTTTACAAGCAGAATAAACACAACAAAAATAATAGTGTAATTTTGTCACTTTTTAATTCTTGTGTAAATAAAATAAATATTTTTCCTCTTAAAAATATGGTCCTCTCGTGCGCCCCCTAAAGTCTAGCGCCCTGGGCATTTGCCCAGTCTGCCCAGTTATAAACAGGGGCCTGACCGGCACGCAGGAGCAACATGGACCAAGTGGCCGACAAGAGTAGGACCATGTAATAAGCAGCCAACTGGTCGACAAAATGTATACAAATATTTGTAAGGTTAGATGGGTCAATTTTTTGTAGACCAGTTTGTATAGCAACCATATTTTGAGCCTTTTTTTCCACGTGAAATATAAAATAGGACCTCTAGATGAGAATGCAGATGCTATACCAACTGAACGAAGAGGTCGAACTCGTTTTAAATACAGTATATTATATTTCTGGCGGAAAGAACATTTCATATTCATTTAATTTAGTTGAAATATTTTACGTGTACTATAACAAATACAACTCCCAGTCCCCGGCCCTTAATTCATCACTGTGAAAAAGGGAAACTCATATCTCACCAATGATATATTTTCGACCATGCTAGGAATCAAACCCATGATCCATAACTCAGTAGAGAGACGCGCTACCAAATGAGCTAAGGTGTGGGATGGACCGAAAATTATCTGACTGTTACATACATTACTTATACTACTTTAGTTTGATCATATGTTAAGTCATCTGTTATGTAAATGTCCACTTTGATAGATATTATCGATACTTATAAAATAAACGCCATCTTGGTTTAGTGGTCAACATTATTGACCATTAATCTAGAAGTCCCGGATTCGATTCTTGATGGTACCATCGGTATTTGTCCTTAAGAGGAATTATTCCTATGATTGCAATGGTCTGGTTAATTAGGCTTAAGCTAGGTTTAAAACTTCTACAGGCACTACATAATCATCATAATTGTCATCTCAAAGGGACGAAGTAACCGCACCTACATGGTGCCCTAACCTCAGAAAACGGTTACATATCCGCCACTGCCGGTAAAAATCCAGAAATGTCTATCAGACAAACTCTGGTGGCATACGCAAAAAAAAAGTAAATAACTTATAAAATAAATATAATACCTAATATAGTTAAGTATGATCAATACAATATTTAAAGCAAAACGTGTATTTGTAGTTACTAAAATGTTCTCGTTACATTAATTCCAATCTAGCACTAAGTCTTGTCACATCCCCAGCTGTTTTTTACTACAAGATATGGATTAAAAAAAAAGTCATTGGAATTCAGCGACGTGTCTTAGAATGTTGCCAGTGTAAGCAAAGTTAGTTTAAACTGTACCTGTGAATGTTCTGTTCGGGGTAGCAACGAAAAATACTAGAATGCTAGAAATGTAAAACAAAGCCTATGCAATATTGGTTAAATGGGGACAGAGTGGGGGAGAACAATTTCAAAAGTACAGTTTTAAATAAGCTAGGCTTACCCTGTCAACATTCAATGACACGCCACTTTTGAAATTACAGTAAGAGCGAGGTAAAAAGTACATTTAGAAACAAACTTTTTATTTTGCGTTCAATATTAATAATAGTTTATTAAGTTATTGGTATTTAACAGAGTTATAAATATAAATATATAAATATTTAGGAACAAATTATTTAAACTAGCAATAAGGATATATTAGATTGGAATCTAGGAAATGAATACAGTTGAGAAATACATGCTATTACACGGCCAGTAAGTTGTTGACAGCTCCCCTAGTTTCAAGGAATGTAAAACTCAAAATATACAAAACAATAGTTTTGCCGGTTGTTCTCTGTGGATGTGAAACGAGGTCTCTTACCATACACGACGAAAACAAATTTAGGATGTTTTAAAACAGGATGCTTAGAAAAATGTTTGATCCAAAAAGAGATGAGGGTACTGGGAAGTGGAGGAGGTTACATAATGATGAGTTATTTACTCTGTACTCATCACAAGACATTGTAAGGATAATCAAGTATCGCAGATTACGGTGGGTAGGACATTCAACGCGAGTAGGGAGAATCCAGAACCTTCTTCAGGGTATTGACTGGCAAATCCAATAGGAAGAGACCATTGGGAAGACCTAGACGCAAATGAGAAGACAACATTAGAATGGCCCTGAAAGAGATAGGGTGTAATGAGGTGGACTAGATAGAGCTAGCTTAAGATATGGATAGGTGGCGTACTTTAGTAATTGCGGCAATGAACTTTCGAGTTCCTAATGCCATAGAGTAAGTAATTAAATCATTATTGGCATTATTTTATCAGTATTAATATAAACCCTACAAGCATTGGCATACACGCGTAATAAACGCCAAGATCGTCTAGTTTGTTTGCCAGTATTAGAGAGTGCAGGGTTCAAATCCAATACAGGTATAGTGAAGGTTTTTTTTCTCCCCAAAAGTCTTACAATTCTTTTTTACGTGCAAATATTTGTATTTATTATTTAAATCCTACATCCTATTTATCCACAGTAATAGTTTCAGATCACATGCCCGGACGTATGAATATATTAGACTAGTTTGAGTAGCTTTTGTAATTGTCACATGCAGTCTTTCCTGCCATGTTTTAGTCCTTTCCCAAACGTGTCGCTTATGCCACTGTTCTCCACCCACCTGAGATGTCACCTGTCGCCTGCACTCTGCCGGAACAACAAATTACTAGACGACTGTTAGCGAGTGGGGATAAACTTGCATATGCCAAGTAGACGTCTTGACTTGAATGGTTTGCGAGGGGGAGGAGAGGACATTCTGGACGAACATTGTCTTGGAACTTTGGTAAGGGGGTTGGGAGGACTGCTCTGAACTTCATCAGTGACTGCTGTAAAATCGAATTGGCTGAGTTGATGGGTCCTTGGTTTTGAACCATCCTCGCCCTCTAATACGTATTTAGGATATTTTCTGAGATACTCGTAGCTAGGGCTACGTCCGTTTTTCCCCGGACATGCCCTCTTTTTAAGACGTAAAATATATTTCCGTGCAGACATTTATTTTTATTTTGTTAAATCGTCTTTGTTTTGGAGCAACGATGTTGCCAAGAAGAAAAATAAATCACCTCCGTGGTTAAATAATTAAAAAAAATAAATTGTCATCCTATCTGGTTAGTTTAAATATGGTGGATTTGTCTGTAACTAGACTAGTGGTATTCAACATTTTTTGTTCGTGTACCCCCAGATATAGTTTATATTCAAACATGGTACCCCTAAAGTTGTTGGTGCATAATGCAAGTAAGACATATTCTGTGATCTACATCTAAAATAAATATAACAAATTACATTCAAAATAATGAAGATTTGAATGAGATATATATACACATATATATATATATATATATATATATATATATTAGTATCTTTATATATTTTTAATTTTACTTAACCCTTAAGATGTCTTTGCGTACCCCTGATTAAAAAAATATTGCTTTAGACAATGTGACCACCGATGCGGTTAAGTAGCCTATGTGATACGGTTCTGGAAGAAAGGACATTTTAGATTTAAAACAATATTTTTCTTTTGATATTATTTTACTATATTATTAGGGCTATTATTATTTCATAGATCTTTTATCTTTATAACAGAGGTGATATATTCAGATCACATGACTCTCTCTCTCATTTATATATATATATATATATATATTTATTTATACAGTGACGTACCGACGCCTTTGGGGACCCCGGGCGGGAGTTTCCTGAACCTCCCTGTTATTAGGCACTCCCCATATTGTGCCTCTACTATTGGCACCATAAAACCAAGTCTTAATCTTATATCCATAAAAAATATTGGAAAAAAATATGTGGAAAGAACTAACTATGTAAGTATTAATAGAACATAAATTAAATTAAAACTAAAATTAAAAACACAGAATTTGCGTTTTTTGATTATTTTTTTTTCAAATATGTAGTTTTTATTTCAATTGAAACTAATGACAACATGTAGAAAAATGTTTTATTTTTTCAATTTTAACCCTTATTACTTACATGTTTATTATAAAACAGGGCAAAATATGATGCCAATCTATGCATCATTTATCATGTTGTGGTTGTATTTCAATTAAACATAATATAATAAAATTCCTTATAGTTAAAAACTTAAACTAGGTTATATGATTTATTCCTTAAGTCATAAAAAAATATATTTGAAAGCCTCTTAGAATAACTGACAATAATCTATAAATAGAATAGGCTGTAAAAAATGTGTATTTTAGTTTTTTATGAGACACATTTTCAATTTTTAATAAAAATCCGTCTCGTGGGGGCCTAGGGCGGGCTACCCCCTTCCCCATTGGTATGCCAATTTATATATAGGCTATATATATGATATATATAGGCTATATATGACTATGGTTTTAGTAACTTTTATACACATAAAAAATCTTTCTTATCTGAATCTGAATTTAGAAACGTTTGAAGCTGTCAGCTGAGGTTCTTCCTGTGGTGACCTGAGTATATGTGACCATCTATAATTGTGTTTTCTCTGTCATCATAGATAAGTAATTACCCTCTCCGTCGTTGCCTGGTCGATCATGTGAGGGCCCCATTATGTTTTGTTTTTAGCCGTGTGATGACTCTATTCCCATTGTGTTTCAACATTATCTCACCAGATCTATCAACGAAACATGGCTTCTGTTCAGAGCTTGACCTCAAACCTGGCTTCTTATGGTTACAAGTTGATTTCAATTAGCATCGTTATTATCTACACATGAGTCTGTGGTACGGTCGACTGAGTCCAGTTTCTAGATTAAGTTTTTTATTATTAGAGCATTTTTTATGTTTTTTTACACCACGTTTTACGTCTGTCTGAGTAAGTTGTATATATTTACTATATCTATAAAGCAGGGTCTGATGCCTTAGTTCAGTCTGTAGCGTGTCTTTCTACTGAGTTGAATGTCTCTGGTTCGATTTCTGGCATGATAGAAATATTGATCATTGGTGTTATGTAGGTTCACCCTTTCGTAATTATTAACTAACGGCTGATGGCTGGATGTTGTTTCTGTTCTAAATTTTAATTGCTTTATAAGTTGCGTGCTGATATAATGAGTCAGTTCAGAAAGTGAAAGTTTGATATCTCTCTAATAAAACAATAAAAATGAAATGTGATTGTTTATACAAAAGAGCTATGTCGTGTTTCGTTGCAATATAGATTGATCCAAATTAAGCAGTCAATGACGAATAGAATTATTTTTAAGATGATTAATTAATAAAATATATTGAATATAAAAATACAAATATATCAACAAAACAAACTATGGACAGTATGAAAGTTAAATGACGCAAGTCCACGTTAAATATAGGGTAGGACCCGCTTTGATGGCCGCATGGTCTAAGCCGTCACTCTCATAGTAGACTAGACTGATAATTACGGGAATATTGAGGTTCGAATCTCAATCGGGTGTACTGAGGTTTTTTTTTATTTTTACAAAATTGTTTTTCACCTTCTCTTCAAGAAATTGCGGGTGAACTTCCTCTAAATATAACCCTACTCTTCCCTAAAACCATTAGCATAACTAGTACATAAGCTTATAACCCAAACGGTTAGTGACACGCAATGCTCATGTATATATATATTTAAGTTAGGGATGAAAAAGGTTGAAATTAGAGGAAATGTACCCCCATTACATGGAGGAGTGGGAAACCAGTGAGGCAAATAAACACCCTCTCAGTACATGCAGCCGACATTTGATCCCCGACCTCTCTTTTGCGGGCAAACCAGACTATACGAGCTTGAGGTTTAGTCCTACTTGAGTATTAGTACGTTTTAGCACCAAAGTTATTAACAACTAGCTCTAAAATCTCAAGGTAGCGATCGGTATGGTATAATATTTTTAAAAAAATGCATCCACGTGAATAGGAAATTGTTATTCTATTTATTTGAGGTATTTAATGTGAACTTTCTGAACAGACTGATTATATAAGTACACGAGAATTTCCATGAGTAAGAGTGAAAGAATCTATCTATAAATTTTGCTGGGAAAGGTATTTTATCATACCTTCCAGGGTTCTTTTACATGCCATAATCGAGCTGGGACTGTAGTAGGTAAATTATTATGAGAAAGCCACAGTAATAAACCACCAGCGAGCTTAAGTAACCCGGCCAAGATACGAACTTGGAGTTTACTGTCACCGGAAATACCGTCTATTGAGAGCCCATTTTACGGCCGATTGATTAACCGGCATATTAGATATAATATTACGTTCGAACCAGAAAACTTATCGAAGTGCAAGTTTCCTCATTCTTCACTCGTCGACAACAGAATTAAGATCAGTTAATTAGGTTAGTTTGTTTTCACTTTAAAATAGAGGATTTTAAATGTTGTAGTTTTTTTTAATGTGATGAAATGATTTAATTGGTCTCAATTCCACTGTTTGTTAATTTCTCGAACCCCTCGGGTACTGAGGGCGTTTTTATCCTAAATTGTTTTCTACTCTCCCTCCAAAAAATTGAGGGCCTACTTCCGCTAAAATATACCTTTCTCGTCCATATCTCACTATAGTATTATTATTATTTAGCACCGCGTCTTACTACCCGTTCGGGTAATACGCTTAAGTACTAATTACGCTAATGAGTTAGGGATTGGTAAGGTTGAATTTAGAGGAAGTGAACCCGCATTTGCGTAGACGGAGAGTGGAAAACCATTTAGGAAAAACCATCCCCAGTTCACCCGACCGAGATTCGAATCTCGATCTTCCCGTCCTCGGCAGTCGAGCTCAACACGACTAGCGCGTTAGCCAACTATGCCACCGAGGTGGGTCACTATCGTAAATATGTGGATAGGTTGGATGGGTAGTAAGACGCAATGTACAAACTAAAATATTTTAAAAAACGTTCACAGCACGTAAACACTATCAGTTGACAAACCTTCAAAAGAGACTACACAAACTCAAGGAAAGTAGAAAGCAAATATTTTTAAAAGATTAGTCCCGCAGTTTGCTAATGGGAGTGGTAAATTACAGTTTGACATATTTCTTCCATTATGACAATTTTATTATATTTTTACCATCTTGTATGCTATACATACATGATGGCACATGTCTAACAAATCACACGCTGTTTCTTCTTAAGGAAATGCATCACTAAACACTAAATATGTGATATGCCCCCTTTTTTCTTTGTAATATTTAGCTTGCACTTACTAAACACACAATAAATATCAACAACACGTTTTACAAACCAACTTGATTGAGAAAAGTAAGCATAATATTTCGCAGCTAGTCTTTGCACCTAAATTTATTATTTACTTTTTGAGTAGGAGGAAGAAATTGTTTAAAAAAAGTAATAGTAAATGTCTTCAACGCCATTATAAGGGTCTAAACTAGGTTCCCCTCGACTTATAGTTGACTACTTGACACCTTTTTTAGTGTATGTTATCAATACCTATAATATAACAATGTATCTTTAGTTATCTAAAATACATTAATTTAAGGTTAGGTTATTTACGACAATATAATAGATAATTTGAATATTTTGAAAATTGACCTTGAAAATTTGAATTTAAAATGGGAATCAGAGAATAGTGTTTTATGATAAATAAAAATACGTTTTTATTTTTACAAATAACAAAAAAAAAATAACTTTAGGGTAGTTTACAAAACAAATATGTTTTAATATTTAAATTTTGTTAAATATATTTGAACAATTTGGTTTAAAATTTATATATGAAGAGTGATTATTGTGATTAACAAGTTGATATGTTTATTTCTATGAGGAAAACATACTTAAGGGTAGTTTACTCAAAACCTTTATTTGAGAATTTTCTTCAAAGCCATAATACACAATATGATAAAGTTTGCGCGGCTGTGTCGTACCATTTATCTGGTGTATGTTATTCAATACTTATAAAACAACAATAATAATTAGAGATGGGTGCTCGAATCCTCTATTCCTCGAGTCATATGGCATTCAAAATATCCGAGATTCTTGAAAAAGCATCTCAAATACAACTATTACTATGAAGACCTTGACTACGATATTATTAATAGCCATTTTAAGCAATTGGTAAGAGGAATAATAATATATTATAAACTTGTGAAGTGAGGAGACAAAATCAGGAAAAACGACCAAAATGTTATTAATTTATTAAAATTAATTTACATAAAAAATGTTCTCATTGTTGTACATAATGTGATATACATGACCAACAGAATATCATTTGTCAGTGGCTTCAAGCCTTAAACAACCAATTTTAAATAATATGTTTCATTCTAACTAAAATTGTTTATTTTATTAAAGATTCTAGTTTCGAAAGGAAAGTATTCGGATTCGAGATTTAGTTTCTAGAAATATAGTATTTGGTTCATCTTTAAATTACTAATAATATAGTAAATTATTAACACTGCTAACACAAAATAAATTAATTGAGAAGGAAGTAAAAAAAACTTAATATTGTGAGCCCGGAAGCGAGCTATACCGAGCGACCACCACCGTTAGCGATGGTAGTGCCGACATTTGCGGATAGGGGTTGTCATGTGGTCAGCACAATGATCTCTCTCGACATTAATCTCCTTTTGGTGACCTAGAAGTCTAAGGGTAAGGTGTCAGACTTCTGTACTGGGGGTCCGGGGTTCAATCCTCGGTCCCGGCACAGATTTATCTGATTGCCAAACCCTTCCTTCACCTCTGACAAGACGTGTATTAATCACAACTTGTGAATGTGTGGAATGCCAACCTCCACCGTGATTCGGATCCCACGTTAAACTGTAGGTCCTCAATTTCATCTCACAATCACCCTATCATTACCCATTAGCGTAAGTGCGTATAACCCGAACGGGTAGTCAGACGCGGTTATAATAATAATAATAATAATAATAATAATAATAATAATAATAATAATCTCATTTTTCTAGTCCAAAGCCGCTACCTACTTATTCAAGTAGCTTCTCATTGGTCCTCACGAGGCTGAGTTTGACTCTGTTTATGACCCACTGCTTCACAGATATATTTTGGAAGCGATGGGGATCTAACCCGGGACGTTTGGATCTGTAGCCAGAAACTATAACCAAGAGACCACAGTGGCGGTCAATTTAGAAGTAATAGATTATTAAATTAACGTTTTGGTTGAATTACAAAATATTACAGACTATCTGTTTGTATTTTCTAAAAGGCCTTTCTTATAAAAATTGGACTGTTTGCTACTGGGACAGTAATTGATCGATTTCTAGCTATTATTATGATTTTTTTATAAATCTTCTACTAGGGTTAATAGAGTATTACAGTCAAATTTTTGTACGAAGAGCCTTATCTGAGAGTTAAAAAAAAGTTTATATATATATATTCATACGTCAAGTCATGAGATCTACAACTGTAACTTTTGATAAATAATATTAATATCTTTAAAATAACACTAATAATATAATAAAATTACATCAATGTCGGCCGTAAAAAAAATGGTATTGTTTAAAAGGCTCTTTGAGTGAAAATTGGACTGTAGCTTTATATACTGGGTGCATTTATATCTATGGACAGAGCTGACTTTACTGTCATCGCTACTTATAGGTCAGGGTCCCGGCTGTGCATTTCCGGGCGACAGCTGTGTTGGAAATGCACGTGTTTCATGATGAGATAAGGAAACACTTGTTAATGCACCAGGGCAAGGATAAGTGTTAAAATAGAGGGGGGTCTAGTAAAGTTACGTTGATAGTTTTATTTTTCCAAGAATGTTGTTAAAGTGTTAGTTTTTCTACTTAGAAGGTTATAAATAATTTCTAAAATACGACGTCGTCTTTTAAAACAGAAAACATTTATTTTTAATTCCTCGAGCCGAAAGCTACGAACTTTTTCAAGTTAATTATTTTAATTATTTATTGGCTTTCCTCAGAGCACAGGTTGGATTTGTAAGAAGATTTACATACTTGCTTGTCGTACAACAGCAATATCTAATATTAAACACCAAGGGCACGGCCAGAAATGTGCTTGTAGCGGGAGATATTTTTTTGGGGTGGGGGTGGGGGGGGGAAGTGGGGATATAATTTAGCAAAGTTAGGCTGTATCTTTCCTGACTAGGATTTTTAGATGTTTAAATGCGGGTAACAGTATACATTTTAAATATCAAGTTCTTGTGTGCAGACATATGCACAAATGCGTCAGTCTCATCTTGTCTGGTTTGCCGGTAACGGGGAGTTCATGGTCCAAATATTGGTCGTGGGTACTAAGATATATTTTTTCCTAAATTGTTTGCCTCTTTCTCAACGCAAATTCGCGTATTTGTTCTCTAAATTCTACCTTATGTATCTCTATTTCGTGGGTGTAAATATGAAGATAGCTCCAGATGGGTAGTAAAATGGGGCACACAAAAGACTTTACATGTATTTAGAGACATGATCTACGGAGGTGGTGTTATGGTATATACTCTTGACTTTGATCCGAGAGGTCAGATACTAGTTTTATGTGCAAGACATAGTCTACCAAATTATAATTTCACTATTTTTTTCATCATCATCTCTCTGGGAGAAAATGATGCTGCATTTCTTTTTTTTAAAGACTACCCTTTTTCTCCCTTTAAATCAGGGGTCTCCAAACCTTTTGCTATGTGGGCCACATAATATATTTTACACATTTTAGCGGGCCAAAGTAACGTTCACTCGTTCTTTAAGTAGTTTTATTTTTGCCCTGAATTCGCAAATAGATCAAAAATCAAATTTGTTTCAACATGCAAATTTAGATTCAAGTCATATGACCAGTCAAGTCTGTAAACAATTTCACTTTCCAAGGTCAGTCAGTGTTTGATAAAAGTGATTGACGTTGATTCTTCTCTGTGAGAAATTAATCAATTTATGTGTAATAAATTACATATATAAAAATAATAATTAGATCAGGTAACATCTTTCGGGACTTTTCTTTTATAACCCTCTGCAGGGAGACTTGGAACTACCTAAAAATCATCACAAGCCGTTCTGTTGTAAGTAGGTATAATGAATGACGCCTGCGATTGTAAATGAGGGTTTGCAATTCCGACAGCACTCTGGCTTGGTGTCATGGGGGGGAAGCACGCGTGCGGACAGAAACTGGACATGTCAAATAAACTGCGCGGTTAAGAAATAATTAAGAGAAACAATTAATTTTGGTTTTTTTGATAAAATCTTGGAAGGGGCCGGATATAATCTGGTGGAGAGTTGGATGTGGACCGTTTTTTGGAGACCCCTGCTTTAGATAAAGTCGTTAAACGTAATCTATATTAATAAAATGAAGAGTTTGTTTGTCTATCATGAGCATTGCGCGATATACAGGATGGGGCCGAAACAATTAGACGGTTAGTAACATGAAAATTAACATATTAATTGAAAAGTATATATTTACTAGCTAAATAAAAGCAAACTACATACTACACTTTTCACTTTTTGAAGATAATGTCATTCAGGTGAGCTCCACTGGACGTCAGGTAAACCTCAGCAGGTTATCCATCACTTTCCTCAGCATGGATCGTCTAATTATTTCCGCACCACCCTGTATATCGAATTCAGAGGTTTGAAATTTAAAAATCAGTAGCCCCGGCGCACGAAAGTGTGCGCCTAAAAAGAGGAATTTTACGATTTTGTTTAATTTCTTATTTGATTAAAAACCAGTTCGGAAGCAACAAAATGAAGATTTTTTTTCTGTTTGTTTGAATCAACGCTGGGTACTTCTGCCAATTGTAATTTAAATTACATCTACTTTTTTTACCAAAAATATATTTATTTTTGTGTTTAACATTTAGGTGGTTAACGACTTTCTATGGTATATGAATGGATAAGGAGTAAGTTTATGAGAAATTCACTCTTATCCCAAGGGTAAAGCGCATGTTGAAAATAACTACCATTGCACTTAGCTAGGATTTGAATCCATACCTCCTGTCAGCAGCAACCAAGTTTAATGCAAGTCTAAATATAATAATACAATAAAATAAATAACAGTTCTTTTTTTTAACTGCCAATGAAGGCATATCCTTTATTCACAACCTTATCATTTTATTTCAAGTTCTTCCCCGTATTTTTAATTTGTCGTTTGGACAATGGCTTTCCTTAATACGTCGGCCTCTTTGAAGTGGAACTTATTAGCATATCTGACGTGTACTTCAGCTGTATGACTAATGCTAGAGGAGACACACAGTAATGACAACTGACAACAGATAATATCCGCTTATAAAGGTTGACCGAATAATGCGGGCTTTAAACTCTTACATTAAAACATCCAGATATAAATTAAGCAATTAAAGTAATTGAAAGTGTGGGAGGGAGGACTCAGGAGTTATTTTGACAGAACTTCAAACCACTTTAAAGAGGAGTGGGAGGTTCGTATTTATTAATTAGTTAATTACAAATTACCAATTGTTTTCAAATAAAGTTCTAAACAAAGTTTATTCACGATATTAATATGACGGGTTTCATCAAACATGAATTTTATTTTTCTTGACTAATTTAAACACATTATTTCCATTTTTTTCACAAAACAATAAGGAAGTCAAACAAAAGTATCTTATGAACCTTTTATAATACATTCATAATTTATTACTATCCCTTTGTAAGTAATGAAAATGCAAATCAGCCAAACTTTCTAAACGGATATTCGCCCAAGTAATTATAATTAAGGTTGCCGCCTACTTCTTAATAATTATACTAGAATTTTCACTTATGACCCTGTTAAAAATAGCTATTGGTTTTAAGAAGACACACACCTCGGTGGCGTAGTTGGCTAAAGCGCTAGTCGTGTTGAGCTCGACTGCCAAGGACGGAGAGATCAAGGTTCGAATCTCGGTCGGGTGAACTGGGAGTGGTTTTTTCCTAAATGGTTTTCCACTCTCCCTCCACGCAAATGCGGATTCACTTCTTCTAAATTCAACCTTCCCAATTCCTAATCCATTAGCGTAATTAGTACTTAATAATAATAATAGTAATTAAAGAAGGCTAGATTTATGTTTCGGAGCATTTACTTTGATTACAGAATTGAGATATTTTGCGTTAAGCTTCACTCTGAAAATGAGCTAAAGTCACAATTAACATTTATATCTATAATCAATTCTATACAATTATTTAGAATTCTTCACCATAATTTACGTTAACCATATATATATATATATGGTTAACGTAAATATATATATATATATATATTTAACTTCCGAAATAACGCAATATTTCTTCACGTTTGCAATGCGTTTTAGCAGTCCGCTAGGTGGCTTTCTTAATCCTGTACATGTTAGTAAATATTTAGAAATCAACACAAAATGGGCTTTTAAATCGAGAATGTACCACTACAGGGTGAGCCACTAAAAACACGCAGGTCCCGTGTGTCACTAATGCCGGCTAGGATAGGTAACCGCAGTGGGCTGGTTTGGCTCACCATGTAATATTGTGTTTATATAATATATGCTACTGACACGAATTCATGGATACGCATAAATGGCCAAAATAAAAAAATAAAACATTTTTAATCCCAATCCTGCTTCTATATTTGTATGACATCAAATTTATTTTTACCAAAACAAATATTATAATAATTACATGATCTCGCATGAAACCTTAAACTTGGTCACACATGAAAAACAACATAATTTGATGTAGGCAGAAAGAAATGGTTGAAGGGGAGAATTTCTTTAATTTTATTTGACTGCATACGCGTTCAGAATTTCATTGTGTATTTTACTATTTCGTGGAAATCAAGGAAATACTTGATAATAACACATCTTACTTTACATCATTACTTTATGATAGAGCTGTTATTATCCTTGCTTTGAATAACGTAAAAATGCAGGGGGGAAGGGGGGGTTGGAGAGGTTATTAAGAGCGTGCATCACATGCCCATCAGCTCTCTGATGCAGTCGGCTCAAAATCATAAATTTATACGAGCACTATTGCACATTGATCATTTCTGATTAAACATGATTGGGGAGAAAGGGTTAATAATACTTAGCACCACGTCTTACTACCCGTTTGGGTTATATTCTTAAGTACTAATTATGCTAATGAGCTAGGAATTGGGAGGGTTGAATATAGAGGAAGAGAACCTGCATTTGCGTGGAGGGAGAATGGAAAAACATTTAGGGAAAACCACACCCAGTTCACCCGACCAAGATTCGGACCTTGACCTCCCCGTCCTCGACAGTCTAGCTCAACAGTGTTAGCTAACTACGTACGCCCCCGAGGCGGGTGATAGAGAGTTAATAGATGTTCCTAATACTGAACATTTTCGAAATATTAAATTATATTTGGATAAAAAACTGCATTGAAAAGACCGTTTTTGACCCTTTAGATTGGCTTCACAGATAAGCACTGTGCACAAATCATCATTCTGTCATGATAGGGACATAGTGTAGTTATTCACAATAAACTTTGTCTCTTTGTCCCCCATCGTCCCCACGGACAATTTCAAGTAATCATTCAAATACGAATGCCCTGCATACATTTCCGGCATATCTTGGTCTTTTCTTTTCCCCTTAACTCCCATACCTCGTGCGAGCCGGGAGCTGAGTTGCACCTTCTATGATGAATAAAGGTGGGAACACACTGCCGTCACGTCACGTGAGCTCATGTGACCTCATACAGTAGAGATATGACGTGACGTGCTGTACATACTCACACTATAGTCACGTCATGTCACTCAACATGCGCTCTCGTTTCGTTTTCAGCAATACGTTTCTTATCTAAAGTTCTTCATTCTTGGACTAACCATGGAGAAAAGTGGATCAAGCAGTTCATCTGAGTTTGAAGAAGAGTTGGAAAATGCTTGTCCAGTATTAGTGGCTAATACAGTGGCTCGCAGGAAAAGGGTGTGGGTGCATCAAATAAATTTGAAAAGGAAGGAGAAGGGCGAGTTTTATCATTTGGTTAAGGAACTTAAAGAACACCCAAGTCGATATGAAATGTATTTTAGAGTGACAAAGGAAGAATTTCAGTTCTTACATGATCTTATAAAGGAGCTCGGCTACGCACTTTTTCAATAAGCATTTCCTCCATAATTAACACAGTCTAACAACCAAGAAAACTAAATGACTTGTCCACTGACGACACTTCAACGGACTCACGGCTCACGAAATATGTGCTGCCGCAGATATTGTGAGAGCGCGTGAGGGCGTGACGAGACATGAGGAGACATGACCTCACGTGATGTGTATGTAGTGACGCCAGTGTGAATGCGCACCCCTCTTATCAACAGAAATAAGTCTACTCACACTTTGATTGCTTACGTGAGCTCATGTGACCTCACGTGACGTGACGCCAATGTGTCCCCACCTTAAGGCGCACATATGTTGGTAACGATTCATGGCATATCTTCTTAAATCATAAGATACTTATATCTTCAACATACAAATAAGATCCCCTTTTATTTCCTAGTTACTTTGAACTCAATTTTATTTAATTTTTTGTGCTGCGTACTACTACCCAAATATTTTTGTTTTTAGCCCCATGTCTTACTACCGATTCAGGATTTACGAATATGTACTAATTACGCTATTGAGATAGGGATGAGTAAGGTTGAAATCAGAGGAAGTGTACACGCATTAGCGTGGATAGAAGGTGGAAAATCATTTTGGAAAAACCACTCTCAATACACCCAACTGGGATTCGAACTCTGATCTCCCCGTCATCTAAAGTCAGTTTCTAACACAAGAGTGACGCCTTAGACCATGCGGCCACTGAAGCGGATAATATGACATTAAAATTTGACTATATTATGGAGGTAGGTATAAGGAAGATAGAAATTAGAGTAAATGTACTCACATTTTCGTGGAGGGAGTGCTTAGGAAAAAATAATCTCAGTTTATCAGGCTGTGATTCAAGCCCCAACATCTCCGTCATAGTCAAAACCGTCTAGGTGAGCTTGACGTTTAGTCTGCGTGTTCACCGATGAAGTTAATAAATAACTTAACAAATTTTTCCCCTTAACTTTTTAAATAAACTAAATATATGCTTTAAATAATGTTTGGCTGAAGAGAATTTCAAATGCCTCACTGTTTGGATGAGTTTATTTAACCTCACGTCTTACTACCGGTTTGGGTTATACGCCTGTATACTAATTACGCTGATGTGCTAAGGATGAGGAGGGTCAACTTTAGAGGAAGTGTACCTGCACTCACGCGGAGAGAGTGTAAAATCGCTTAGGAAAACCACCTTCATTACACCCAGCCAAGATCCGAACCCCAATATCCCCGTCATCGGCAGTCAAATCTATTGCGAGAATGACGCCTTAGACCACTAGAACACCGAGTCGGTTTGGATGATTTTAACCGTGACCAAAACCAGTATATAGACAGTAACCGGTTACCACATCATTATTCCCAGAGTGAAGTTATTAACTATCCCAATTAAGTCAGCCGTGCTATTAAGTTACGCCCCCAGTCCCAACAGTGTATGTAGCTTTACAAGTATAACTGTGGAAGGAAGATTTGCATGACTCGCGTGGTTTCACTTATAAGGATAGCCGTGACGTCACATCCTAACTCGCGGTGACGTCACAGGTGTTGTTATAGGGAAATTTATGGGTTAGACATGGTTTGGGTGGTCTAAGAAATAAAAGTGGTGTCCTCTTCATGGTTAGGTGTGCGCTGGAGTTCTTGGTTTCGTCATAAAATGAGCCAGTTTTTAGGGGTCATTTACAGTGAGCCATCTTTTGTCACAATGTTCTATTTTTTATACCATATCCAGACAAGTTTTGCTTCACTTATTTCTTGAAAATAAAGTAATTATTAGATATAACTTACTAAGCTATTTAGCACTCAGTACTTAAGCATAATAACTAGTCAAACATAAACTACTATATATAATTTAAGGTGAGTTATGTAAATACAGTTAAACCTCCTTAATACTAATTAATTGGGACCAAATATTGTTCGGATTAGTAAAAATTCAGATTTAGCGGAAGGATATGAAAGGGTCTGAGGGGATACAGAGTAATTTCACAAATTTTAAATTGCATTGGATGAATTTTATAAAATGTACTTCCGTTCGACAGACGTATATTTTATTTATTTATTTATTTATTTATTTAGCACCGCGTCTTAGTAATCGTTCGGGTTATACGCTTAAGTACTAATTACGCTAATGGCTTAGGAAATTGGAAGGTTGAATAAATAGGAAGGGATCCCGCATTTGCGTGGAGGGAGGGTTAAAACCATTGAGGACAAACTACCCTCAGTTCACCCAACCGAGATTCGAACCTCAATCTCCTCGCCCTCGACAGTCGAGCTCAACACGAAACTAGCGCGTTAGCTAACTACACCACCGAGGCGAGTAACAGATGTATAGCATATAACAATACTTTTGCATTAATACACTATATATTTTTATATTACTGTTATTATTATTAGTTACAGTAAAAAAAAGTTGTGTTGACTAAAACTTAGAAATATTAAGCATTTATTATCACTGTTTCTTACAATTATCTTTTAACTTCGAGTTTGTTTCCAATAAAATATATTTAATTTGATTTAGCTTGGTTCTTTTTACACCCTTTTTCGAAATTCTATTCGGACTATCCGGAATTTTGGTTTGCTATAACGGGGTTTTTACTGTAGTGCAATATGGTTCCTTATTTAACTAATCTTATTTTCAAAATAAATAGTGTTATGGTGTGCTTTTGACTTTATTGTTTTCACAAGCTATCCTCTTATCCTCGTAATATAACTATCATCAACTGTTTCCAGCCTGTGGCCGAGTCAGTTTAGTAAAATGCCTCCAGCTTTATCAATCCTTCCACCATTCTTCCTCCTTTAATGCCTTCCATTCTTCTCCTCTTAATTGTGCACTTTCTGTTCCTCCCATTTCTTTCTTGGTCTTTATACATAGTTATTTATTTACATTCATTACTGTTTCCAGCCTGTGGCCTGGGTCAGTTTTTTATTCAAGCCATACATTTTCCACTACCGGTTTGTTAGGCCTGTTCTAGCTTTATGTCTTATATTCTAACTTAAGACTAGGACAGGCACAGCATCCAGTGCCCGGTAGTTAATTTATCACTGTGAAAGGGTAAACCCACATTTCACCAATGATACATTTTTCGGCCATGTCGGGAATGGAACCCAGGACCCTTAGCTCAGTAGACAAGATACGCTACCGACTGAGCTAAGGTGTCGGATAATATAATAAAAAAATCTTTCTTATCTTACGTAGTCAGTCTCTTCGCCTTATTATTGGGTGGTTGACAGAATTGTCAATCAAATTCATGACATGTTTTGATGGTATGGCATCATCTTCAAGTCTGGGTTCTGATGAGGTGTCGTTCGATCAGCTACATAGTGTCAAAGGATTGTGAGTGTCCAAAAGTTAGAATTTATATGTAAAATCTGTAGCAAGATAAGAAATATTTATTTTAATATCTCATACTTTATTAGTTCATTTCCATTAACTACAAAATCTTAATTAATTGAATTTCAACACCTAAAACTATCTCCGTATATTATTACTTTTCTTATTTGCTCAAACAACTTCTTTTAAATGTCAACCAAACCATATTTTAGATAAAATAAATTGCAATTTAAATGTCAGTTTATTAGTTATATTAATTAATAATCATATTAATTTTCACAATCTTATCTATTTCACCTATAGCTTTATATATTGTATTCATATTGTAATTTTGACCATTATTATTAGAAATGGTTTTGTTCTTTGGCTACTTGTTGCGGTGGGTAATTTCTAAACACCAAGTTTTTTTTTTCTCTCTTTGTTAACTCTTATTAGTTTTAAATTAAACTAAATCTTTCCTAACTTTATAACACTACTTATTATAAATTAACTTCTAACATAACCAAAAATAATAACGTTTGACTAAAACTATACACATGGAATCATACAAACACGTTATATAATATATTTTCTTACATAATATAGGCTTCTTATTCGACTTTATTTAGAATGTTTTCAAAAAAGGTCTTTATTATTTTGTCACTTTAAGTGTGTCCGTACCACGTTTTACTACTTTCTATCCGGACTGTCTACATATTTATGCTAGTTAGCTACGAATGTAGAAAGTAAAATTTAGTGGGAATATAGTTAATGTAACCAAATTTGCTTGAAGGTAGAGTGGGAAACCGTTCGGATAGAACTACCCTCAAGGCATTTAGCCAGGGTTCAAACCCCATCCTATTCATCATAGAGAAACTAGATGAGACAAGCTTGATGCCCATAATTAATCACGATACACACTTTTTTTTTTAGAAATACATTTCTGATTCAATCCTCAACCTTCCTGTCAGAGGCAAACCAGACAAGACGAGGTTTACGCCTTAGCTCACTTGTCCACCAATGCTGGTGGATTATTCTGGTTTCTTGTCGCGAGTTGTCCGTTTTGTATTATTGAGTCGGCGAGCAACAGGCGCGTGGGAGTTTCCAAACGAGTTGTCTATTATTCAAGAAGAAAGAAGGAAGGCCACCACCTATTATTTACGATCTTAAAATTAAACCAAAATATTCTTATACACACATTTTAGCGCTCAACACAACAATAAATAGTATATTTGTATGGATTTCTATATAAATACTAGTTTATAAGGCTCACTTCAGTGACCGAATGGTCTATAAAGTGTCACTCTCGTGTTAGAATGGCCTACTGAGGATGGGGAGATCAGGGTTAGAATTCCGGTTGAGTCTACTGAGGGTGGCTGTTACTAAATGGTTTCCCACTCTCCTTCCACGCAAATGTGTGTAGACTACTTCTAGAATGATTCCTTCCTCATCGCATTAGAGAAAATGATCATATATGCGTACAGCCTGAACATGTTTGATAGTTGTAAAATAAATTAAGTGATATTTTGTCAATATTAGTTATTCTTTATTCATTGCATACCATATGTGCTCTATTTTCACCCAATACACTCTTGAAGGTGTGATTCAGTAAAATGAGTTTATCTACTAAAAATGTATCTTGCAAATCCCACTTACTTAGCAACTCTATGGCATTAGGAACTCGAAAGTTCATTACCGCACTTACAAAAGTACGCCATATATTCCTATCTTGAACTAGTCCACCTCATTACACCCTATCTCTTTCACGTTCATTCAAATGTTATCCTCCTATCTGCGTCTAGGTATTTCAGTGGTCTCTTCCCATTTGGGTTTGACATTCAGTACCCTGAACAAGGTTCTAGAATCTCTCATTCACGCTGCATGTCCTCATGACCATCGTAATCTACGTTCTACGAGACTTGACTATCCTAACAGTATTCTTTAAATTGAAAAATACATGGGAATCAAACCCGGGACCTTTGGCTTAGTACGCCAGTGCTTTAACCACCGAGATATACAGGAATCGTCCCGTGCCCAGGGTCATCCTTCAATAATAAGGCAAATTCTGTGATGGACGTGGGAAAATTGTCAGCTATATAAGTTGGAATCGATTGAGATCAATTGAGTAAAATAAAAATCGCTCTAACTAAAAAAAATTGGCAATCAGATTTTTAAAAAAAATCCTATTTCTTGTCAAACTAAAGAATATTAAAAAAAAGTTTAGCAACTAAATATAGAACTATAGCTGTTCTATATAAAATAATTTTGTATAAATTGTACTTCAATACAGTAAAAAGTAACAAAACTATGTGCAAAGTCAAGTATTTTGTAACTGATATAAAATACTCTTCTGATGGCGGTTTGAATGTAGTTGGCTTACCCCACAAGCGAACACTTTTATTATACGTTCAGTTAAGTGACGCTGTGGGCGCATGGTCTTAATTGGCGCTGTTCAAAGTGTATTAAATCGTCAATTAAAAATGGATCAAGCCTTAAGGTTGGCGAAAGATAAAATAAAATGAGCAGGGGGTTGAGTGAATGAATACATTACATTTATAATAACCCATTTTTATAGTGTTTATTAATAGCCTCTTTTACATAAAGCAGAAAAAAACTAAAGTTCATATTTATCTTTTAGTCAGGGAAAAATAAAAACATAATTACATGATTATAGCTAAGCATTCACTATTTTACTCTTATAGTAAAGAATTTTTATTGCATTATACTGTAAAGGCTTTAATTTTTATTCAAGCCTACCGACAACTATTTTCTCATATTTTATAAAAAAATAGTGGTTTATTTAAAAATATATATAATGAACTTTAAGACAAATTATTTGGTGCTATAATTCATAAAATGAATATAACCACTATCAAAGAGAAGAAAAAAATTCTTCTTCTTCTAAAATCACAAGAAAATTAACGTAAATAACTGCTAATTAGCTTTAAATACAGTGTAAACGTGTAATCAATAATTAAAATAATGAATTAGTTAAAAAACCTAAGACTCGTTCATTATAGTCGGATTGACGTAAGAATAACCTTTTATATGATATTAAACATAAATATAAAGTAGCTAATATTGATTGAATTTATATGCCATCTGTTAACATTTATATGCTACAAAAATTATATATACAAAACAAGTTGTTTGGCGTATAAATACGAGATCATATCCGGTTGCATTTATAAACTGTCAGATAATTTTCTTAGTATGGAAATTTTACTATAACTTATCCGTGCCCGACGAATCTTTTGAGAATAATAGCCTACACATCTTTGAATAGAAACCGACAAAGACAAAAACTCGCAATATTTCGAATCGAATTGTTGACATGGACATAATATTTTCAAAATAAGAGCTGCATAGCACATCCCCATAGCGTATAGATATGTAATAGTAGATCTAGTAGATTTTGGAATCTATAAAAAAGGTTCTTCAACCAGCCGAGTGAGTATATGATTTGGCATATTGTTATAATATAGGATTGTGTGTTTTCATATTTACATTATTGTGTGATCTTACAGAGTTTTAGGATATGATAAATAATGGACCTAAATAAAAGAGAAATAAATAATTTTTAAAAGAACAACAAGCACAAAACAACATTTAAGATAGCTCACTTCGGTGGCCACATGGTCTAAGGTATCATTCTCACAGTAGACTAGATTGCCGATGACGAGGAGATTGAGTTTCGAAACTTGGTCGGGTGTACAGAGGGTGGCTTTTCTAAAGTGATATTTCACTCTACTTTCACGCAAATGCGGCTACACTTCTTCTAAATTTAATATTCTTAATCCCTAAAACCACTAACGTAAACCCGAACGAGTAGTAAAACGCAGTGCTAAATATATTTACAACCATCCAAACCCGATTCCAGGACCAACTAGATCGAACAAGACCGAATTGATACATCCTAAGAGCCTCAGGATGTACTGGTTTAGCCTAGTCTAAATTAGTTAACATATACTTTTGGCCTAATTCATAGTATAAACTAATATGATCTACAATTTTACTAGGGTAAACCAAGTTTAGGTTAGGTTAGGTTAGGTTAGGATATCTACAACATTTGCGCGTGAACCGTGCATGATGAGACATGTCCAAGATTGATTCACCGTGTGTGTTAAATAGGATGAAAACTAGTAGTCTATCGTCTAACAAAACAGACTACGTCGGTTTATCCTACAAGCGGTAGGATGTATCATTTCAGCTTAGTTCGTTCTAGTTTGTCTTGAAATCGGGTTTGGAGTGTTATATATATATACCTATACATCTTAATATATATAATTCTTCTGTACGTGTGTATGTCACTGAACTCCTCCTAAACGGCTGGACCGATTTTGATGAATTTTTTTGTGTGTGTTTGAGTGGGTCCGTGGATGATTTAGATTCACAATTGGACCCGGTAGGTGGCGCTGCAATCGGGTTCTAGGAATTTATTTTTTATTTTTTAGGTAATTTTTTTTGGGGGACATTTTTTTGTTAGATTTTTTGCATATCAGAANAAAAAATCATAAGTTCATCAATAATTGACCGTTAAAACCTTCTGAAGACAAACACTGAATTTGTAATATTTGTATAACTCACTAATTGGAGTTCATTGTGAATTTGTAATTGTGATGATCACATAGTATTGTTTTATTATCGAAATCATTTATGCCACCCAAACGAAAAGACAACGTCTGTCGGGTCCGCTAGTGTATATATATATACCTATACATATATACATCACAGCTGCCTTGGCGAACGAATCTTGACCTTCCCGTCATCTGTAAACCATACTAAATAAGCTTGATGGTTGCGGATATAACAAAAAATAATATCTTACACCGCTATACGTCACCACCCCATGCACTTCTCTACATCTTGATATTTCGAGAAGTAGGGGTACCTGACGAGAGGTAGAAGGTGGGGGTAATAGAGGGAGAGTCTCACACAGGATAAAGGATAGAAAGTGATAGTGATCACAATGCGACATATCCTGTGACCACGGTGCTGCCATCTGTTAGACGTGAGGTGCGATCGACGTGGGGGGTCCCCCTTCGCCCACAAATACAATCTTACCACACGACATTCTCCTCTTGACGCGACCGAGGGACACATTAATAGGAGCACGAAAACAAAATGAAATAAGGAAGGATGGTGAAGAGGAAAAGAGGGGGCGGATAGACGGTGGCGTTCCTCGATATGGGTGAAACTAATTTAAGAATTGAGCTACTCTCCAAGTCGGAGCTAGTTAAGGTTCTTTCGATTAGAAACGTTTTAATTATCTCCTCCCAACGAGTCTTACTCTATTACCCTTCACGCTAGAGCGGTAGGGTTGAGGAAAATTTAGAAGACAGGTACCCGCATCCGCGTTGAGGGAGAGTGGAAAAAACTTCACTGATCTGAACCTATGGTCGCATGGTCCAACGCGTTGCTCTCGTGTTAGACGGGATGTCTGGTGAATGTTGTTCAAATTCCAGTCAAGTGTACTGAGGATCTTTTTTTACAAAATATTCTCCCACTCTCCCTAGCAAATTTAGGTACATTTTCTCTCAAATTCTACCTTTCTCATGCATATTCTAATGACATACTAGTTAATGTTGGCGTGTGACCAAAACTGTTACTAAGACATGCGGTGATTGGAATTCGAACCCCGACCTTCTCTACAGCTACTAACCAGACTAGAAGAACTTGACAAATTACATTTAGTTTACGGTTCCACCGATGCGGGTACTTTACGGTTATACGACTATTATTTTATATATTTTACCAGAGGCACTTTTCCAAGGGCAGAGGCTACACGCTTTTACAAAATAAATTAGGGATTTTTTCAGGGGTTAGAGATACTCTGACCAGGAAAGTTTTTATAAACATTATATTCTTCCAGAAGCTATCTGAGGGCTGTTTTTATGGTCGCTTTGTGTGTGTGTCTAAAAAAACAATGTAATTTTTATAAATTTGTCAAGAATAATTTATGAATTGGTTCTAAATAAAATAAAATGTATCTTTTCAAGTGGTTAAAATATATTCTTATTTAATTTTAAAGTCACATAAATTCCTACAACCAGTGACAGTATTGCCAACTTATGCAAAAAATGAATAACGAGCCACTTAGGCTCCAAAATCGTAAAACTGAGGAGTAAAATAAATTCAACTGGGGCTATTGAGAGAATGTGTTTTTTTCCCCCTCATCCCCAACTTCTTTGTCTGGTGTTGGGTGTCAGCAACATTTAATATGTGACAATCCTGCAGAGACAGGATGGCTGTCAACCTTAGACAATAGGGATGTCCCAAGTTTCTGTCACCCCCCTTCTCCCACCAAAATTTCAAATAGGCTTATTAATACATTTATTTGAAATAAAAACAAAACTCACCATCTTGAAGCATTAGATAAAAAATATATGCTATTTTTGAGTCGTATATTATCATAATAATATTTATGAATGGCTGTAACCTATGCTGCAAGCTACATAGGCGGTGATATGAGTCATATACTCCTCCTAGGTTCTGTAAGGTCGGGTGCAGCCACCTATTTTGATGGCATGAACTTGTTCAAACCCTATGAGAAAGTTTTTAAAATATATTTTTAAAGCAATGAGAGGATGTGCTCTGATCCTACTCCGTCAGAAATTAAATTCTGGGCACGTACCCGATTTAACATGAGCCTTTTAAACACAAGCACATAGTTTATAAGCTAACTTAGCCTAATACTCCTAAAACTTGTAGACTGTCAGAAATATTAAAATATTATATAGCATGATCAATTTGCTTACCTTATTTGTGTTGTAAAATTAATTAAAAATGTATTTAGAAATAAAGGGTGGGGTGGAAGCCATTAGACGAGCTATGCTAAAGAAAGTGATGAACAACGTGCCGAGGTTTGTCTGACGTCTGGTGGAGCTCATCTGAGTGACAAAAAGTGAAAAAAAGTGAAAAAAAATCTAGCATGTAGTTTTCTTTTATTTGGATAGAGAATATTTACTTTACAATCAAAGTATTAATTCTCAAGTTACCAATCGTCTGTTTCAGCCCCATCCTGTATTATAATATTTTAAAACGGTATGAATTAAATAGTTTTAAGACTTTCAAACTCTTTACCTTTCCTCAATTCAAAGCGATTATTTAAGCTTACCTAAGTTATTTTACATTAATTTACTATGCAAAAGGTTTACCAGCCTTAACCCAAATGTTTTTCAGCATCTGACTTAAATAGTGAGTTACGTAGAGCATATCCTAACGTTGACTAGATTATTCGGTCAAACTCATTTAATGTTGAAGCTTACAATGCAATTTTTTTAAATAATTTATTTAAGGATTGTCCACGTAAGGAGAAAGCCAGCTACAAGGATAGCAGTAGAAGCTGCTACAGGAATATTTCTGCTAGACCGTGTCGTGAAGTGTTGCCAGCAGAGCTTGTTAAGGTGGGTATGTAGGGGACTTGAGGAAAGGCCAGGGTTTTTGAAGTTTTTATAGCAACAATTTTTTTTGGGCCAAAATAAATCAAATATAGCTCCAGTAGAAACATAAAGTTTAATTTTCTTCACATGGTGATATCAACATTTGCTGAATATCTGCCATAAGCATAGCGGCATTAGACAACAAACTTTTTAAATGATGATAAAAAGTCGTCATTAAATTCCACAGGTATAAGAAAACTGTTTCCATCACAATGTGAAGAAAGTTAAAATCTATGTCTCTACTTAAGAAATATTATATTTATTTTGGCTAAAAATATGTTTTGTTACAGAAATTACAAAAACACTGGCCTTTTCTCACGTCCCCTTCCACCGCACCTCAAACCGGTATCTGTGAATATTCTTCCTCACTCCATCCCCATTTGACTAATATTACATAGTCTCTGATTGGTATGTCTCACACTGGAATGACTTTTCCAATGAGTGTTCTACTGAGTGATAAGAACAATTTAAAAAAAATAGTTTGATCCAACACTTATTACCCTACCCCTTCACGCCACTGATGCTGGAAATTCGACACAAACTTTCTGGAAAACGTTTAAATTAATTAATTCTGTTTAGTGGAAATGGTAACTACCTACTAATTATTTTATAACTATAAAGACGCGAATATCCCAAAAGGTCCGTGAGATATACAACACTAAGGATTATTCTAATTATCAGAAAAAAAACATGTAAAAAATATAGCCACATGTAGTTAATAAATATATGTTAATGAATTAATATCATTTCATTACGAGGACAATACTGTTCGTGATTAAAAATAACTTAAGAGTAATTTTTGTTTGTTCAGTTTTTTAATATTTTGCAATCTAAGCACTGTGTTATATCATGACCCACTGATTAATAGAAAACGTGTTCAACCACTATCATAAATTATTTGTGTCATCTCCGAGTTTGTAGTATTGTCTGAAATGGCCTCACCTGTCGTATGAGATTACACGACTTTGGATTTAATCGTCCCATTTGGTAGGTTAAGTAACGTGAGTAGTAAGTTTTATAAAAGTCAAACATTTAACACAATTTACACTTCAACGACAAGTGACAAACGTTGAAAACAACAACATTTATTCATGGAAATATAAGTCGTAAGAAGTTAATTTTACGTGTAAAAGAAAAATCATATTTATCATGATAATTCCCCCTTTCAGTAATATGTACTACTAATCAGTCATGCTTTTTATAGTAAATACAATCTTACTTCCCAATTTTTAAGTCGGCACGACCGGTTTAAATAAGTTATTAAGCCAAGGGGGAGTGGGGGCAAGCAAGCATGAGCCTATAATTATCAGATAAAAATCAGGACCGGACAAACGTGGTATCATTAATTACGGATTTGTTTTATAAAACAGGTTGTTATTTTTTATACCTCAAAGCACCTGCTGATATATTTCAGATTAAAACACCATTGTGTTTTCTTGATAAGCTTCTTCGATGTCTTGATGAAGAGTACATTCAACAATTTTTTTAACGATCAAAGTTGTACTATGACCAGAAGTAGGATCGTCATTAAGGCCTTAAGTCAATAAAAACAAAATTATTATATTACGGTATTTAATAAACTTTATAGCTACTGTTCATCATTGGTATCAAATCATTACAAATCAAGAGGTCGAACTTAGTTTTTTTTTCTTTCTTTCTTGGGAGTGTGTGAATAAGCAATTACTATGGATTATTTGTACAGGAAATATTTCAAGTTGAATTTCTGTAATAGATCAATGCATAAAACATATTTTTTAGAATTTAGGATTAAATTATAACTTTTAAATAGATTTAATACAATAACTGTACAATGTTTTAGTTAGAAAAAAGTAAATATTGAGGGAGTCTATTAGCTATAAAATTTTATATTAAAGTTGAATAAAATTAATCAAAGTAGAAACTTAAAGTTGAATCATGTTTTTTTCCATGCACCACGTCTTACTGCCCATTTGGGCTGTACACATATTGAGATAAGGTTGAGGAAGGTAGGATTTTAGAGGAAATGTACCCACATTTGAGTTAGGGAGGGTGGGGGAAAATTTAGGAAAAAAAAACCCCTTTAGTTCACTCGACTGGGATTCAAGAGCTGACCACTTCGTATCCTATGAAAAAGTTTATTTAGAGAGAGATAGAAAAAGGCCTTAGAACAGGATTGCCAAAGCATCGAACACAAGCTTGCAGATACATTATCAGTAGCCATGTGGGAATGTTTTTTGTGCGAGAGGGAATTTACATCACAATATCGGCGTCGGGAGTTAGGGGCTATGATTGATTTATGATCGGTTTCCAAATGGTTTGCTTCTGCTTGTTTTGATGTAGAGTAAGTGCTTTTATTTATTATTAAATTAGGTGCAATTTTGGATCTGTGTAGCTCACGAAACCATTTAAAAATAATAGAGTAACTTACTTACTCATGAGTTATGTGAGCTACGCCTTAGACCAGGGGTCAGCAATCTTTTTGACATCGTGGGACAAACTTTTTTTTTTTTAAATTGGTAAACTGGTTTGAAAAAAAAAATCTCAAAAAATAAACTTTATATTTGTCATATAGTAATTAGTTACTAGTGTATTTTTATGAACACAATTTTTTGTTTACTATCTCTTTTCAGGGTCAGATAAAATCAGTTGGTGGGCCAGTTCTGGGATGAAGTTACAAAATAAATAATGATAAAAGGTGGTGAGGGAGTTCGAACCATTCAATCCTTCACTCGCAGATTCAAACAACTTTAAGACTTAGAAGTAAAATAAATGGGTGATGGTACTTTAATATTATTATTTATTAGCACCGCGTCTTACTAACTATTCGGGCTATCCAAATTTAACTATTTAAATTAGGTGGGTTGGAGAGAATACATATTTAGAGGAAATGTTACCTCAATAGAGTGGAATGATAGTGAGGAACCACTTAAAATAAATTACACTCTTTACACCCCTTTGAGGTTCGATCTCTGACCTCATCATAACCAGCAAAGAAATCTAGACAAACTTGACATTAAGATCGCGTACCTTCCAATACATGTGACACTTAAGTGCAAATGAGGACAGTTCTTAAAGAATTACAATCCATAGCCTAACTCGAATATTTTCTACAGTAGTTTTACAAGTAGGAACAAAAACGAACTTTTATTTCCCACTATACACCATCCTTAGATAAATTATGTGAAATATGAAGAGAAGGATAGGTGAGGGGGAGAGGGGGGAGATTCTTTGTTAGTCATGTCCAATACGTGCTCAGGAATAAATAAATGTAAGCTGTCATACGCTAAAAACGGTAGCAAACATTCTTAATGTAATAGGTTTCAGTTTACAAAAGAAATAAGCCGGTGTCATTAAATTCTTTAATAACCAATAAATTACTTTTTAGTATTTTTTTTTTAACTTAGCATACATCCTTTTCATATTTGTAAAGAAAACAATGCGGAAAAAATTCACTCTGAGACGGCAATGTCCCAATGGACAAATAAAAAACACCTTATATACCTTTTTAATTATATAGGTTTTATTTTTATTTAATATTTACTCACCGCATCTTAGCACCCTTTGCGATTATACGCTTATATTAATTACGACGATGAGCTGGGAATGAGAAAGGTAGAATTTCAAAGGAATTTTACTAGCATTTACGTGTATAGAAAGTGGAAAGCCGTTTAGGAATGACCCTCTTCATTACACACAACAGAGATTTAAACCCCGATATCCCCAACACCGACCATCCAGTCTAACATGAGAGTGATGCGTTGAACCATGAAACTACCGAAAAGAGTAACTTTTTTTTAATAGTACGTTCAACCTGATGGTTATTATTTAAGTTGCAATAGTCTAAAAGAAATTAATTCATATTAGCGTTGAGAATAGGCGGTAAAATAAAACTCATTTTAAAATTTACAGTTTATACTATTATTACTATAATATATTAGTTGTTTAGTGGATACATTGTTTGGACAAAGCAAACTGGCCTCAACTTGACCAAAACTTAAAATAAATACAATGAAAAAAATACAAATCACAAAGTTAAAAACTACCACTACTTCATCCAGAAGAGATTTGAACTTGAACCTTTCTATCATCAACGATAGAGTATAAAGTGATCCTGATACATTAGATAGAGTGACCAGTGATACAGATCTTATGCTTGATACATATTTTTTATTTTAATCTGGAGTTAAGGCTGTATCTTGTAGTTTGGGCAGTACAATGGCTCCAAACCCAAAACCAGACCGACTACAAAACCGAAGCTTCATTAGTTGGCGTGTGTAAGAAACGATTTGTCGTGTAATAATACGCAATGTCGTCTTGTCGAGCTATTAAAGCGTTAATACAAGCGGACCCTACTCAAATGATCCTTCGTCTGATCCGTTCAACACGGTTCAAACGCACGACCTCCCAAAAATGGGACTAAACATTGGCTTTTAACTATTTAATGACTTCATTAAGGGGGCGAAAGAAAGACGTCACTGCGCAGCTGAACTGCAGATTCGGATGTTTTCTCTTAAATTGTCTGAACCGGGTTCAATTCACCTAGGGTTTACAATTTCCTCTAAGAGAATGTGATGTGTGGTAATATTTGTGACCCACTCCTTTCAAATGATGAATAGTTGACCGTCGGAGGACTTGATGTTGTGCATCTAGAGTTAAGCTAACGTTAAGTCGTTCACTGACTATTCGGATGGCTTAGAAAGCGTACTGTATATAGGCTACCCCTTATGAATTCTAGGAGAGTTCTTAGTTCATTTCCTTAAAAATGTGTTCTACTTATCCTTTTTCTATAGATCAAGTCGGTACTAGCATATTCGCACTAAAGACTAAAAATAATAATAATATACTTCTCACGTGATGTAAGCTATGCGTTTTTTTTAGATAACATGGGATCTTCCATTTCCTTTTGAGAAGAATAGTAACGAATATAATAAACATATTGTTAGTAGTTGTGATAGTAGATTTGAGGCTACTCAGGAGTAGAGTAGGTTACATAGTGATTAGTTACATACCCTGTACTCATCACAAGACGTTGTTAGGACATTCAAGTCTCGCAGATTACGGTGGTAGGGGAATACAACGTGAATGTAAGAATCTAGAACCGTGTTCAGAGTATCGACTGGTAAACCCAATGGGAAGATACCATTGGGAAGACCAAGACGTAGATGAGAGGATAACATTAGAATAAACCTGAAACAGATAGGGTGTAATGAGGTGGACTGGGTAGAACTAGCTCAAGATAGTGATAGGGTGTAATGAGGTGGACTGGGTAGAACTAGCTCAAGATAGGGATAGGGTGTAATGAGGTGGACTGGGTAGAACTAGCTCAAGATAGGGATAGGGTGTAATGAGGTGGACTGGGTAGAACTAGCTCAAGATAG
>CABFWB010000237.1:158094-196296 GCA_902151455.1 Timema bartmani
TAGAACTAGCTCAAGATAGGGATAGGGTGTAATGAGGTGGACTGGGTAGAACTAGCTCAAGATAGGGATAGGGTGTAATGAGGTGGACTGGATATAACTAGCTCAAGATAGGGATAGGTGGCTTATTTTTGTAAGCGTGGCAATGAGACATCGAGTTCCTAATGCCATAGAGTAAGTAGTAATAATAATAGTAGTATCAAGTAATTGAGACTTTGGAACATTTTCGATGAATAAATGAGAATAAGTTAGCCAGACGCAGCTGGTTTTATGGTTTCTCCTTAAAATATAAGTGCAAAAGACTTAAAAAGAGATCCGAACTGGCATTATAAAAATAATTACTATTTGAAGACAACTTGGGTGGATTCTACACACACAAAAAAACATATGCCACAGTAAAAATAAAATTATTTGTGTATAGATATATTATGCCTGAACTTTAGAAAAAAATATACAGGAGCTAACACCAGTAAATTTTTGGATGGTAGGTTCTGAGAGGCATTGGAACAAAATAGCGTATGAAGAAAAATCAAGAAATGCATTACCATAAAAATATTAGTTTGGTTGGCAAATGTTCAAAATTTAGAAGTGACACAAGTCCTTTAATACATAAAAATAATATTGTGACATTTATTTATTTATTTATTTTGTGCTCCTTGTCTTAATAACAATCCGGACTATCCCCATATTTAAACTGATGGGTTAGGGGTGAGAAAGGTAGAATTTAGAGGAAACGTACTCGCATTTCTGTGAAGGAATGGAAGTAAACAATTGAAAGGGGAAACCATTCTCTGTACACTCGTCCGGGACTTGAGTCCCGACCTCCTCGCCACCAACAAACCAGTAAAGGTGAGGTGGACGCCTTAGCTAGCGTGTTCACTGACGCGTGATTTAGTAATAATAACCCATTCCGTTGGCCGCATGGTCTAAGGCAGCGATTCTTAACCAGGGGGCTGCGAAAGATTTTTTTTGGGGGGGCCTCGAAAAAATAATTTAAAATGATATTTGCTTATTACTGAAGTCAATTATCTTAAATTTTACGTTTTGGAAGAAAGAATTCGATGATCGTAAGTAAGCATGTAAGTACGGTAGACTCAATTTTCCGGGGTAATGAAGCTGAGGGGAAGCACGAATAATATAAATAACAGATAGTACAAATAATCCCCATTTGTTTACCATCGCCATTAAAAACTTGCTGCCCTTTGTTTCTACTTATGTTTGTGAAAAAGGATTTTCCACGATGGTAATTATTAAAACGAAGCAGCGAAATCGACTCCGAATCTACTCCTGCAAGCGAGTTGCATTAAGTAATAAAATAATAGACAAATTAGTGGAAAGTGTTCCACAGCAGAGGTCCCATTAAATACGTTTAGGTAAGTTAATTTCTGTTTTTTATTTGTTTGTTATTATAATCAGTAAATAAAGCCACTGTTTTAGAATACATCCTAATTGGTAATTAATATATTAGTAAAAACTAGGAGACTGCGAAAAATACTTTAGGATATTTAAGGGGCCGCGATTAATAAAAGGTTAAGAACCACTGGTCGAAGGCACTACTCTCGCAGTGGACTAGACCACCTATAACGGAAAGATCGAGGTTCGAATCTAGGTCAGGTGTACTGAGTGTGGTTTTCCATAAATTTCCACACACTCTCTTTCTCTCTCCACGCAAATGTGGGCACACTTCAACTGAATATAGCCTTTCTAATCCTTCCTAAGATGTAATTGACTTATATGCTTTCATTGGAATAACTTTTTTTTAAATCATTAAGTCTTACTATCTGCTCAGGCTAAATATATATATTTCAAATAATTACTCTAATGGAATAGGGCTGAGTAAGGAAGCATTTAATAGGTAATCTACCTGCACTTGCGTAGAAGGAGGGTGGGAAATCATTTAGGGAAAACCACTTTCAGTAGACCCAACTGGGATTTGAATCCCGATCTCCTTAAGCTAGTTTAGCGCGAGAGTGACGCCTTAGACCGTTAGGCCATTGAAACAGGTGAATTGCTATTTTATTTTTTTACATTCTTATTAATATTGGCCAGTAATGTCTAAATGGGTCAATTTATTAATAAAACGGGACGAAACCAAGATTACTTATAAATGAAACGCACTGGTTATACGCGTTGATAGAAGATGTTAAGCAATACTAGAGATATATGGTCCCAAGTTCAGACGCTTGGAATCGAAACCCTGCACTCAATGTATAGATTGCTAACCTCTCACCTAGTCTCGTCAGTATCTTACGTGACTCTAGAGTCAACAAGAAGAACACTAATTGAAGTGTTCCGAAGAAAATTATACAATGCGGAGCCTAAACAGCTTAGACAATATTTTTTTGTCTCCCCTTAAAATCTGGAAGATTTTTTTATGTTGTCTCTTATAGTTTTAGTAATTTTTTTTTACCGCTCTTTCTTTTTATTTTATTTTAGTTTTAAGGCGTAGCTTTCCTAAATCAAAGAGATATAAAGTCCTGTTTTTTTGTGTGTGTGTGTGTGTGTGTGTGAAACGTTTAAGAGTTAAAAATTTTTTTCTAAACATTGTGTCTTACGACCTGTTCGGATTATACGCATGATCATTACTCTAAGGGGGTAAGGTTGAGGAAGGAAGCATTTTAGAGAGGAGATCTAGCCTCATTTGCGTGGAAGGAGGGTTATAAACCATTTAAGGTAAGCTAGCCTCAATTGATCCGAATGAAATTCTAACCCCGTAATCAGCAGGCCGGTCTAACCCAAGAGTGATCATTCGGCCAATGAAGCGGCTCTAAAGGCAATACACATTTAATTACACTGATGGCATAAGTATGGAGAAAGTAAAATGCTATAGGAAATGTATCCTCATTTGTGCCGAGACACATTGGGAAACCACATAGCTCTCTGACACCTTCCCAAACTGGAATTCGAACCCCAACCTCTCTACCACCATCATATAAGATTTAATCCTCGTGTTCACCGGTCCTGTCCATGGCTGCACATTTCAAATGGGATATTACGCGCACCGGTGGGCAAGTAGATAAAGGCGAAGTTTGGGTTCGAATCAGAGGTGATGTTTTAATAAACGATATAAGCGAATGCTTGTATTATTTGCTCTAAAATATTTTTTGTAAGTGGGGCAATGAACTGTCGATTTCCTAATGCCATAGAGCAAGCCCCGATTCATGATTCTGTGCGGCCCATGTACCTTTTGCTTACCCAACAAATAATGTGGCCCAATTTCTTCTTTTATTAAACGTTGTAGAAATACAGCATTAGAGATTATGACATTTGAAAATTGGTCATTATTCGGGGAAATTTAGCAAGTGAGGTTGGTGTACTACATTTTACTCATTATTCATCAAAGATGGTTAAAATGGTTAAATTTACACCCAAATATGTGCAATATTTGTCAGCACACATGTGTGCTTCCACTCGTGAAAAGAAACAAAACAGCCGGGTGATCACTTTTTCCGATCCGTATTTGTCATATATTTTGAACGTGACTTCAACAAGAGATCTAAAGCCACTAACACACATGATGCCAATATAAAGTTTCAAATTGTTGGCATTAAAGAAAAAGATAAGTCCTAACAATTTATGTAAGCTTAATTTTATTTCTCTCATAGTAAAGGTTTTAAAATTGAGATTTTTCCATCTAAGATGGTGACAATATTGAACTTTCTGAAATGCGGGCCCCTCTCTTTATTTTCAATGTTCAATGTGACCCTAATGATCAAACGAGTTTGACATGCCTGCTATAGAGTAAGTAAGTTAATATGTAGATAGCACAGATGAGTATTAGCACGGGGTGTCCCTATATATATATATATATAGGGACACCCCGTGCTAATACTCATCTGTGCTACTGCTATAGAGTAAGTAAGTTAATATGTAGATAGCACAGATGAGTATTAGCACGGGGTGTCCCTATATATATATATATAAATTTCCCCCCCCTAAAGAGCGAAGAATGAGCACTCCATGGCGAAGGTAAGTCTCTTTCTGGTGTATGGCTAGATCGTCCTAAGAAGTAGCCTTTAGTACATCGAATCGTAACCGAACGAAAAATCCCCATAAGGTAACTTTATCGTTAGTACAATTCTCCGTGTTTGGAAGGCCCATTGGCAGTTTGGAGCAGTGTTTATCAGCCTTTCTTTTGTTCGTGGTACACGTAATATTTTGTTGCAAGTACTCGCGCCTCACTGAACATGCAAGTTGGTGACTACGTCAGGCAGCCATACGCATGCGCAGAGATACTTTTCTCAGTTGAACAAGAAATGCATGTGTGTGTGCCTTCTCTATTATTAGACCATAAATTGAACTTGTGTGTAAGAAATGACAAGATTCTCATCAATCACTCATCTATTTGATAGTAAACCACTAAGTTATCTGGAATAGAAATTTATTAAAGCTTTCAAAATTTTGTCTTTAATTTCTATGAAAAAATTAATATAGAATTAATATTTTTTTTCTTTGTATCCATAAAATGAAGAGTTTGTTTGTCTGTCATGGGCATTGTGCGATATCTACCATATGCAGATGACTTAAATTTTGAAAATAAGTTGCCTTTGTGGATCTCTAAGCTTAAACTTTAAAATTTTTGGTTAAATATCTTTTTTATTAAAATCTGTGTAGGAAGAAATAAAATGAAGAGAGTTTTTTCTGTCTGTTTGAAGCAAAGAAATGTATTGCGTGGTTACCCCTGTCAAAGCCGCTTACTTATGCTAGTCAACAATAATATAAAGTCGAAAGTTTCGCGGCACACCCAGTTAATTACATGGCACACCCTTCGAGAACCACTGGCCTTACATGTTTTGTGATTTATGGGAAAATCTTAAGTTCAGATTTTTTTTTAAATTCTAGAAATCTCGACAACTTTTTCTTTATACAACATCGAGAACCTTGTCTTTTTAGCGTCCATGAATTTGCTGACTAACGTAAATTGTATTTAGATTAAAATCGGTTGGTTAGAGCTCTAAAAATTGCGGTGAAAGAAATGGTCCTTTAATTAAATTAATGATTCCTCTTCAAATATTTTTGAAATTTCTGGTGGCAAACTTAGTGCTTTCATTTTTTTATTTGATGAAAATTTGTTCTATAAAACTCCGGCAATTAATGTCATAAGGAATCGTTTCATGTTTGAGATGAACTTGTTATTAAAGAGATAAAATGTCCTTGTTTACTAACTTTAAATTAGGCCTAAGGGCCAGTTTCATAGTCAGATTTACTACGCCTAAAGTGCGAGTCGATACTAAATACAGGACGACACCTACCTAGACCAAAATGGAATGGGCCAGTTTCGCATATGAAACTGGCCCATTCCATTCAATTTCAGGTAGGTGACGTCTTGTATTTAGTATCGACTCGCACTTTAGGCATGCTAAGTCTGACTATGAAACTGGCCCTTAGAGTAGCTTCATTATCTTTTTGAGTTTTCGGATGGGGTTCTTTCTCTCTCAATCCGATTATACTGACTTATGCAGCAGTTTGGTATATTTACTATTACGATTATAATTAATTACTTATATAGACGTTGTAATTAAGGTGAGGAGATTAGCACCTGGGAACAAACATGCAATGCACTCTAATTAACTCGCAGGTCTACTTCGCTTGATTTCTTATCTCTGGAAAACTAGAAATACTTCCTCAACTGGGAGTCAAACCAAAGGCCAGTCTCAATTAGAGAGGGAGGAGAGATAGTCAGTGACAGAATCTCTGTCAATTATGTCCAAGACATTATCATCCATCCATCATTTCAACAAACAGAAATATGAGTAGGCTTATAAATTATGTTATCTTCGGTTAATTACTTCACTTTACAAATTGTATTATTAGTTTATTTATAATTACATTTAACACAGAGATTTAAGGATGATTAGGGTAAATTAGAGAAAAATAGCCCACTTTAATTTAGGAATAGAATGGGAAAACCGTAGTGAAAGTCACATTTAGAGAATTACCCCTACCCTTTATTAGGCCTACATCTAACCGGTACTCAAACCCTGACCCACCAGCACAAAGCGATCAAGTGTAACATGACTTTGGAGCAAACTTAAACCTGTGTTATTATTCGAGTATAGTTTAGAAGAAGTTAAATCTAGACTTTATATTTCATGATTAGTTATGGGCATGACCGCTTCGGTGGCCGCATGGTCTAACGCATCTCTCTCGCAAGTGTACTAGACTGTTGATAACGGGGAATTCGGGGTTCAAATCATGGTCAGGTGTACTGAAGGTGGTTTTTTCCCAAACGGTTTACCACTCTCCTTCCATGCTAATGGGGGTATAATTACATTGGATCAAACCCTCATCATCCCTAATACATTAGCGTAATTAGTACATAGGCGTACAGTCCGAATGACTGGTAAAATGTGGTGTTAAAAAAAGAGACTCAAGCTTGTCAAGTCTAGTTTCCCGGTGACAGAGAGGTTGGGGTTTGAGTCCCATCCATGTGTAATGAAGGTGTTTTTTTTAACACTGCAATTGATGGTGAGATCAAGGTTCGAATTTCAGTCGGGTGAAATGGGGTGGTTTTTCCAAAATCGTTTTCCACTCTCACTCCACGTAAATGTGAGTAAACTTCCTATAAATATATCATTCCTAGTCTCAAAAACCATTATTATAATTAGTACATAATCGTATAACCAGAAAGGGTGCTAAATAAAAATATGTATATTTCTCTTAAACTCTTAGGCTATCTTCACCTTAATATATATCTGTGGTTTTTTTTCCACCCCGCTTGGAATTCGATAGGACAGTTCTCAACACTCTTCATTTCCTGTTGGCCCCCAAAAAGAGGACGATTTCTTCCTTAGAGTTAAAAGAGTCGTATGTGTTATATATTTGTGTGTGTAAGGCTGTGTTTTTGTTAGTGTTGTAGTATAATCGCCGCCACTTACATATACCTGCACGGTTTCTGCCTCAAGGAATCCCACCCACAGAGAATAACATACAGTCACCAACATTTACAGCTGCAACACAGACACACACACACACATTTAAAACTATCTAATTGATTATATTTTTTTTACCAAATTAAAAGAGCGATAAAAACAAGAGAAGTAAATTGTTTCTCAATAGCATATTATTATTGAGTTTAAAATGATAATAGGTGACACCTTAAAACACAATCATTATGATAGTATTATTTTACTTTTTGTTTTTAATTTTTTTTAAAGGGAAGGTAAAACAAACCTAAAAAAAATCATTTAGGTGTGTGGCTTTAAGTAATTGTTGTTTCAACCTGTTTTAATATCACTTTTAAAAACTTCCAGGAAACAAATTAATTTTTGTGGAAAATTAGATATATACGTTTTGATCATTAATGTCGAATCATTAATAACAAACATAGTGATGTATAGTTGACTTAAATCACGATTAGTAATTGAAGGTTACCTACTGAGGGAAAAAAGAGGAGAAACCCGTTTTAACTCAAATTGCGTTAGTTGTTCCAATTGTTAGACAATCAATCATGAGTCCTTTCTAATTCACTTTAGATTATAGTAAGAGAGGTAAGCCTATCTGTCTCATTTAAATTAATTTAAAAAAGTATTTGCTGAGGTCCTTTTGGGATTTGATATAGAAAAAAAATTGTTGTCCCTCAAGTCATATGATCTGTAGCTGTCAATTTTGATAGATACTCTCAGTTGATTTGAAGTAACACTAATAATATTGTAGAATTTTATCAATGTTGAATGCAAAAAAATATGTTTATATTTTCTTAAAGGTGCTCCAAATATCCATTTGTAAGTAAAACAAGGTATAGGTAAAATAATGACTCCGTGTTGGTTGCGTTTGTAGGTGTTAGCGTCCGTGTGTGTTCGTGTCCTGGGAAAGATAATCGTGTGTGTTTGCACCCACTTTATATTCAAATCCTTTTTATTGTTCTAATGAAGGTAAATGTTTGTATTTACAAAATTTGTTCATGCTACTTCCTTTAAAAAATATTTAATTTTTGTTTTATTTCCCCCCCGGAAGAATAGATGTATCAGATCAATGACTAACCTAACCTAACCCAACCTAACCTAACCTAACCTAACCTAACCTAGCCTACCAACATTCCTTCATACTGGCAGTTCTGAAACAGGACCAATCAAAAGATAAACGTCATATACGTCCTCTTAATGACTTCTAGTTGCTGGTATCAAGCCTTTGACTCGCCGACGGGCGTGAACACTTACGGTTTATTTTAGGCGGGTGCTAAGACCTCCGATTTTTCAAAAGGCGCTACCAACACCTGCGCAACCAATACTCCACCAAAATAATACGGTAAAAAGAGCTGTTTATAAAAAATATAAACACTCTTTTTTTGTGGTCAAAATTGAGAATGAAATTATTCTTTATATTATTTGTGTCATTTCAAATGTATTAGTGACAGCTACAAACTACGTGATTTGACGTATGAATATAAGAAAGTAGTTTTAGTAACTTTTGTAACTGCCAAATACTGTCCTTCCTAGATCTATGCCTAACTAAATTTATTACCAAAACTACCCGATTTATTATCCAAGAATGTATGGAATCCAATACACATTGATCTAAACTTGGATTTATGAGGAAACCGTTTCTTTCAAATGAGTAATAAATACACGTAGTAGACGAAATATTTATGACTCAATTAAGTGTAATATAATTTTTCTTCTTACACACCGTAATGACTGCTCGCTGCAAACATTTATAATGAACTGATTTAAATAAAAAGAGTTTGACCATAATTTTTGCCGTAATAATAGTTTTTTTAAATAAATCTTTAAGACTGGAAACATGAAGCCTTGTTAATCTTTCTAAAACACATAATATTGTGTCTATCTACATTATACAATATTTTATCAGAAGAAATTTAGTATTCTAATTTGGACCTTGAACTCAGGATTTAGAAGTACATATCTTGCTAAACCTTGATTTTTATAGGAAGCCCACTTCTTACAACCAACATTGATTGAATGTCACTAAAATTTGTCATTCTAGAAATATGTATTACTCTATTTATTAGTTATAAAATTAATCTAAATATTTATCAAAAACTGCCAATACCACTTCATATTGGATTACTATATAATTTATATTTACATAATTAATTAAACGTACTAAGAATGTAATTAATACAATTATAATATATTTTGTTCCGTCATTGTGGCTGCATTAGTTTCAAGTTTTTAAATAACCGGTTTCTTATGAAAAACAAACTGTAGTTTATATCCCATCAGTTTCAATACATTTAGTATTTTTTTCTCCGCCCTGTTAGCTATTATATTAATTTCTTCAATTAGTTCGTAAGTCGTGTTTAGAAAGTGCCCGTTAAAAAACACCACAAATAAAATAGATCAACAAATAAGAGTGACCATGTGGGTTTTCCAAAATGGGGGGCGAATTGGAGTCTCATGTGCCAGGAGTGTGGCATCCTCCCCTCACCGAGAGAAAATTTCAGGAATTTAACCTTGTGGGAGGGAATTTTATAGGGCCCATACACGATCAGTTAGACTGTCAGACTTAATAAAGTAATAATTAATACTGACCTTATGACTGATCGTGTAGGGGCCCTATTTGAGAATCTGAACATAATTCTGAGCTTTATGAGTATGTAATATGTATAATTACGAGTTTAAAGACCTAATTTTAGCAAAAAAGTTTCTGAAAAATTAACAAAAAATAAAACTTAGTTGTTGCTGAACATATTGAAAAGTAAACATTATATTTTTAACAAGTTTATTGAACAGATCAAAACGAAAAGAAAGCTGTTGAAGAGGAAATGGGAGGAAATCTACATTTTATCTATGTTAACTCGAGTAATGATAATTCAAAATTGTTAATAACAAATTGCAGAAAAATCCCAAACACACAATTTAATTTTTTTCATAATTAAAAAGAATGTTGATATTCCAGAGTGACAAGTGGGACTAGATTCCCCCTTATCTCTTTATGGGTGTCTATGCTAACAAAGTGACCGTAATGTTTCTAGGTGATAGGTTCAGCACAAGGACTTGATAAAAGGGGTAAGGATGAGGAGGGCCACTTAGTGTAAATGCACCCACAAAAAACTGTATTAAGAGAAAATCTCATTAAAAAAAATCACAATTATTGGAAAACTATTTACAGTGCATGCATATGAGATTCAAACCCTGACCTTTCATTCAATGAGAGTTTGTCACCAAAGAACGGTTGACCACCGCTGCTGGTGACAAAAAAAACTGTTTATTGTGATATTGTATGCACAGTTAGCAATATTTAGGATGCACGTATTAATACTTTAAACATATTTCCATATTTAAGGTGAGGTGAAAGGAAACGCGAGCTAAGGTAAATATTTTTAGAGTCTTTATAACAATACATCCATTTAACCAAAATTAGTAAAATATTGCTTATGTAGAAGTTTTTTTTAGCACCGAATTTTACTGCCGGTTTAGATTCTACGTATATGTACCAACCATGATAGTGAGTTTAATATGAGGAAGGTTAATTTATAGGAAGTGTACCTGCATTTGCGTGGAGGGAGAGTGGAAAACCATTTGGGGAAATGCGCCCTCAGTGCACCCGACCGGAATTCGATCCCCAATTACCCTGTCAATTTTTTTCTTATAGTAATCTCATCAGTTATTGAATATTTGTCATGGATTAAAGTGACATTCGACCAGTTTTTTAAATGAAAATAAAAATGTCCTGTTGAAATTTCGC
Organism: Timema bartmani; assembly: GCA_902151455.1. NCBI lineage: Eukaryota > Metazoa > Arthropoda > Insecta > Phasmatodea > Timematidae > Timema > Timema bartmani. The sequence continues at coordinate 168,742 of CABFWB010000237.1, forward strand.
AATGCCCATGTCAAATAACTTATTCAATAGTTATATTTATCTCACTATTTGTATAGAATTAAACAAAAAAGTATATTCTGAAGAATTTTTTTTATTTTTTTATTTTGACCAAAAAGGGTTTTTTCTATGAAAAATGCAAACATACTTACCATCACTCGCCTTCCTTTCAACTCTACCTTAACGAGTGATTTTATAAATAGTGTTATTATGTTTACAAACCAGCAGATGCGTTAATTGGTTATCACGCTTGACTATCGATTAGAGGGACCTGAGCTCAAATTGCGACTTTGTGAATTAATTCTTCCCTCTTCCCATTGTGTTAAAAACGCCGTGTGAAAGGAGCTGTAATTTATTAAAATCCTCATCTTGGTGCCGCAGATTATTTAAAACGGCCATCTTAGCCGGGACATTGGTAAGCCCAAAAGAAAACTAGCCCGCCCGTATGGCTCAAGGGCTAGAACGGTAACCCACGAGCATAAGGGACTAGCGTTCGACTACCGCTGGCACTGACAAAAATATCTCCTCTATTTTTGTAGGTACTTACTTCTTGTCCTATAATACAATCAATAGTTAGAGACCCATTTTCATATAAAGGGAGGTGATATTTAGAAAAGTTACTAGATCTCCTTTCACTTATTTATATGTCAAGTCATTTTATATGAAACTATCACTTTTGACTAATTATATTCATAACAAAATAAAAACAATAGAAAAATATTGTCAATGTTGGTAGCAAACAAAATATTTTTATATTTTCCAAAAGGCCCTTTCTGTGGTAATTGTACTTTATATGTGAGCTAGGAAAATGTAGGCTATACATGCTCAGGGACTGGCAAAGTAAATTAGACCTGTTTAGCCTTTGGAAAACTCGAGGGGGGGTAGCAAGCCCCTCCCCCCTTATACTATTTATTTTCTTCCTCTCAGTCCATAGTCGGTAGTAGTATCTGTCTACTTGCACAATTATTGTATTGCGTTGATCAAGCTCACACTGAATGCATCAAAATTCGCCATGGATTAAAATATTTTACTATGATGGCAGAAGTAAAACTGTAGATACTCATCACTGTCTTAATTTTTGTTTGTTTATAAAGTTGTTATTCACCCCACACACACCAGTCGCGCTAGTTGTCCACGTGTCCTTGCCCTGACCGTGGTATTAGGCTGCCAGGACTCGTGAGGAGGTGGCTTTTTACATCCGCCCGGGTCGATTTCACCCGCTCGGCCCGACCAAGTATATATAACAATGTAACAGAGATAAATGATCACTGTTCGTCACACAGTCTGTCTCTGGACGTTGTGCAAGCTAACACTACCTAGCCGACGGCTAGTCTGGGAGAATATCCCGGGAGTGGGTGCGAACACTTCAAAGAGAGACGGGCTGGCCGGGTGAACAAGAAGTTCCGCTCTTGGTAGAGTATCCCGAGGATAGTGAGATTTCTTCTCGGTGACCGGGGGCCTACTGGCGGGGTGGATGTGTGTTGTCGGACTCGGTCCCGGTTAGCTACCTAGTGGTGTAAGTCCTCACCACGAGCTTGGGACACTCGTTGGTGAGACTCAGATGTACCCTTTTCTGAGCAAGGCGTCTTAAAAGTAGCAAAGCTGGGTCGGGACGGCGGCGCACTTCTGACTGTTGGTGGTGTTCTCGGTTGTTGGGGGGCTTGACTGCTGTCCTTCTGGAGAAATCTGGGCGCGGGCGGATTGTAGGCACGGCCTGGGATACTCCTATCACTGGTCCTGCTCTCGTGTTCTGACGTGGTTCTGGGGAGCGTCCCGTGTGTGCGTAGACTCTGATGTACCTGTTTTCAGAGCATCACGCATGNATAAACTTGCGGGTTTACAGTCACTTAATCTTTTGCACTTTTTAAGCAATATTATGATAAATATGTGCTACCATAAATATTTTATAATTGGGCCTTAATTATTAGTTTCCTGTATATATAATAAAAGCATATATTTTTTAACGTTAGCACTAATCTAAGAAGGAAAGGTATTGAAAAAATAACTTATGTACTCGCATTGACGTGGAAAAGGGATAGGAATATCACAGTGATTAGATTTTTTATAACTATACCTCCAGCCCACCCAAACGAGATTCGAAACCCACCCCTCCCCATCGCCGGTAATCCAATATACTACCTGGCCTAATCTTAGGCAGACGTGCGCTGGACTCATATTACGATCAAATATTTACAGACACAAATAACGAACTCTACCTTACTTTACCTAATCAAACATATCCTAACCTCAGACAGACATGTGATGAACTTATACTAAAATCAAAGATTTCCAGATACAAATATCGAACTCTACCCTACATAACCAAACCTAGCTTCTGGCAGACATATACTGGACTCAATACTACGACCAAAGTTTGTAGCTCTCAGACTTTTCAATAGTGCACAGCAATAAAAGTACGGTAATAAAAATCATAAATCAATACAACTCCAAGTAGCTAATTTTCAGCTGCCCCTTAAAACGCATAACACCACCAGCACTGGTGAGCACGTGGAATAAATGCCAAGCTCTCCTGGTCTGGTTTGCTAGTGACGGAGAGGTCAGGGTTAGGATCCCGACTGGGATTATGGAGGGTGAGTTTTCCTAATTATTTTCCCACTCTATTTACAAACAAATGCAGGTACATCTCTATAAGATCTACCTAGCTCATCCCTAGCTTATTAATGTAATTAAATGCCATAAAGGTAGGGATGTAGGGAACGCTTGGAAAGGTCAGTATTTTTTGCAGTTTGTTGTGCCAAAATAAATAAAACATTGCTACAGTAGAAACATAAAGTTAAATTTTCTTCACATGGTGATATCAACAGTTGTTTAATATCTGCCATGAGAATAGCTGTGCTAGATAACTTTTTTATTGAAGAGAAAAAGTTGTCATTAAATTCCAGAGCACCCTTGACAGATATTCAATAAATGTTGAGGTCACCATGTGAATCCATGCTTCTATTGGAGAATTACTCGATTTACTTTGACAAAGAAAAAACACGTTTTGATACAAAAACTGCAAAAACACTAACCTTTTCTCGCGTCCCCTACACGCCCACCTTAGCCCATACGGGTATCAGGACACAGAGCAAATAATAATAAAAATAATAATAATAACAATAATAATAATAATAATAATAATAAACTAACATATCAAATGGAGTGAAATCAATCAGTAAGTCGAGAAATTACAGGTTGCGGCATGTCCAGACGCACTCACCACTCATCACTAACGACCACCTGGGGGACAGATCATTGCCAACTCTATATAGCTATCATTTATTTCCCCGCCAATAAATACTTACATTAGCATCATGATTCACAGTGACCCAATCATTTCTCGAGTGTACCTTGGGCTGTAAATCTATAAATTACCACTAGATTTACATTCCTTACGCGTAGCAAGATGTCTCGATGTCTCTTGGAACTACATTTTTTTTTTGTGTGTGTGTAAAGGAATGTAACAAAAATTGTTTCAAGTTTCAATGAAAGGGAAATTCAATTTTAAAAAAATATTTGGTTATTAAAACCGTGACATGCACCATTTATGTTGTCGTGGTGCAGAAAAAACAATCTGTATGATGTATACGGACTGATTAATTAAAACATCAGGAAGTTATATTTACATATTTTATATATTCACTGACATAATAATCCTGAAATTAGATTATTATAGTATCCACTTGTAGTAAACTTGTTTTCCTAAAAGAGAACAAAGTATATGTGACATCCCAACTTTCGAAATGTTTAAAAACAAAAAATAAAAATTGTCAAATGTTAAGACAAAGTAGCTCATTGTATGTCTATTCAGCACATATTTCCATACCACCCAGCAGTTCTGTCTTCATATTTACACTAATGACTAATGAGGTAAGAAGAAGGAAGTCTCTGCATTAGCTTGGATTAATAGTGAGGAAACATTTAAAAAATCATTTTAATACATGTAGCCGGGATTAAAACCCCGATCTCCCCGTCTTAAGCAGGCCAGTATAAAACGAGAGTGATGCCTTAGACAACTGGGACATTGGAGTGGATTTCACAGTAATTAATTAAGGTGAGGATGTAGGGGAAGCGAGAAAGGGCCGTTTTATTTTTTTGCAGTTTTTAGAGTAAAGCATTTTTACTGCCAAAATAAATAAAATATTGCTTCATTAGAAACATAGAGTTTAATTTTATTCATATGGTGAGATAAAAAGTTATTGAATATCTGTCATAAGTATAGCGGCATTAGACGACAAACTTTTTTAAATTAAGAGAAAAAGTTGTCATTCAATTTCAGGACGCCCTTGACAGATATTCGACAACTGTTGATACCACCATGGGAAGAAAATTAAACTCTATGTTTCTACTGAAGAATCATTTGATTTATTTTGACCAAAAAAAGGTTTAGATATAAAAACTGCAAAAATGCTTACCTTTTTTCGAATTCCCTACATCCCCACCTTAACTATCGGATGACTACGCATTGCGTCTGTTCTATAGATGTTAGCTTGTTGGTCCGTCAGTTGTTGTTTCGGTAAATATTCGTAGGAAAAGAAGGTATATTCACAATATAGTTTTATATAAACCTGCATTGGTGGGCATATGGATTCAATGTTGGGTTCATATAGTCTAATTTAATAGTGACGGGGACATAAATGCGAGTGCATTTTCTCTCAATTTTACATTTAACTTCAAACGCCACTGGCGTAAAATGTGTTCAGCCCGAACGGGTATCAAGATGGGTTGGGAAAAATAAATCTTAGCTGTCAAAATTAAGATAACATGCGGTATTCTAGCCAACTTAATCATTTATTGATGTTTTAAATTCATTCTACTAGTAAAATTGTTATTGAGACCCGTAGTTTATAAGCGTAAGCTCAAAATTTAAAACTGACTTGAGCTAAAACAATATATTTAAAGCTTAAGGCCCTTGGCCCTATCGAATGCAAGTCTAAAATCTATTTTGTGGGATGGTGGGTGGGAGGGTGAAAGGCATGGCGTGGCTTCACAACCAACCAAAGTATCCTTCCGCGCCAACAATAACAGATGTATCATGAAAACCGTAGATGGCCATACGGGTCTTACGGGAAAATCAGTCTTTTCAAGAACAAGTGAAAATTTTCATGTTGATATTTTCAACAACCTTTCTAAGATAATGTATCGATATTTATTAATTGTTACGTTTTCTTATTTTTTGTTATGAAGCCGGCAGTTTTCTATTGAAAAATTTCACTTTTATCAATATTTAATCACTGCTAAAACTATAGAGGAGGTGTGTAGGCCCTATATAAAAAGTATAACTTAATTAACATGATTATATTCTTGAACAAATGACCTCCGAAAAGAAAATTGCAAAACAATAAAAATTCTTTAAAGATAACCGTTTGTTCCCATGGCTCTGAATTTCCACTCCAAAGGAAAAGGGCCAATCGCCTTAACATACCAGCACTATGTCAGAAAGTGAAAACCTGTAACATGTAACAATACAATAAAATATCTTACTTTATTTACCTTTGGGAGTCAAACCAGGATCCTCCAGACTTGTAATTGATATCCATGGCCACTTAACCTAAAATGGCTTCATGATAAAAACGGTACTGATGTCCGTCGTAAACCTTTCAGCTTATAATTACGACACAACCAAAATTTCACATTTTAACTCTTTATTTATTTTCTTGAAATCAAAATGTAAATGTCCTGTCAAATATAATGTCATTAAAATAAAACACTTTCGTATTCAATATGACTTGCGTGCCACAATACCCCCCCGTGTCGCTCTTAATACCCTTCCACTTTTCAATAAAAAAAAAGTTTTGATCCACTTAAAACCCAGGTGGGCCTCCCACCTGTTTATCTAATGTTAGAAAATCTTCTACCATTCAAAAATAATCTAACTAAGGTTTCTTATTGAACAAACAACGTTAACTCCCAAGATTAACAAATATTACTATTTACTGTTCGGTAAGGTTGTGTTTTTTTCCACTTAAAGCTATAAGTAAGTTAATATTCGTTCTTGTCCGCTGAACGTAATATTTCTTACTAACATAAAGAGCCGTATATTTGCACAGCAAAGCGTGGATTAGAACAGAATATCATGTGTACGTCCCCTAATGTCGTCTGAACTTACATAAGGCCTTCTTGCCTGACAAGACGACATACAGGACACAGTGCTGATACACTTATAAAACAGACCACACACACACACAAAGCGCGGGGCAAAAACTATTTATATCCATTCTCATCCAAGCACTATGGCGGATCAAACAAAAATAAGAAATTATAACGTAAATTTTTACTCTCCCCCCCCCAATAAGCTTGAACTAGATATACCTACTACCTACTTTTATATACAATGAAACAATAATTATTTCAGACGAACCATTTAAGAATAAGCTCGCTATCAATGTGTGATTTTTGTTATAAATATACTCTACTGCGTTTTTATATAGTGGTAGCTGTTCTTATTACTTTTTCTTATAGAGAAAGTATTGTAATCACGAACTCTTTTCTTTTTACTTTCTCTCGAAACATCGGAGAGAAAGTATTGAGATCGTCAAAAAAATCAAACTTGAGATTTTGATAAATGTTGACGTTTAATGACCCCCTGAAACCAAAAAAGGGGTATTCGCAATGCCGTCTGTCTCTCTGTACCTCAGGTTAGAGCCGAAACTATTTTACAGATTGGGCTATAGTTTGGTATCTGGGCTGTTCATAATGTCCTCCCATCCAACCCTAAATTTAAGGGTAGTTTATTGAAGGACGGAAATAGAAAAAAATTTATTTTCTCAAAATTTGCTCAAACTATTTTGATTAAATTGTATATCTATACACTGTTTATCATTATAAATAAAATGGCAGTTCTCATATTTTAATGAAAATGACTTTGAGGGTACATTACATCAGATAAATGTTCAAATTTTCATTATTTTTACGCTACCCTTTGCGATACGAAATATCTTATCATTGTAAAGTTGTAGTATTATCAAAGATGAATATCTTTTATTTGAAATATATTTTTATGGAACCAATAGTTTATGAGCTATAACCAAATATATACACTTTTTTATTCAGGTCTTTGAAAATGAATTTGATTCTTATGCTCTTTGGTGGACAAAGATGTTTCTCTTTTCTCAATTTTTCTGTAACAGGGTTCCTAGTTCCTAATGCCATAGAGTAGGAGTGTCAAATATACGGCCTGAGGGAGCGTTTAAACCAGCCCTACCAGAATTTTACTCTAAGTATTTGGGTGATAAATATCTACTACAAGTGGATATCAAAGTTCGGAAATGCATTCATTTGTGAACAGTTTTTCTCCCTTTTAAAATTGAATAAATCCAAGTTAAGAAGTCAGCTAACAGAAAAAAATTTACAAAGCACAATGAAGATTGTTTTAAGTAAAAATATTTCTCCATATTTTGATAATTTAGTGGGTGGGAAGCGATGCCAGATTTCCAGCACACAGTAGCTGTGGATAAGTTACTATCCTGACATTTTGTTTTAAATGAAAAATATTTGACTTTTGAGCTAAGTTTATTATTACTGTCTTGGTCATAGCTACCTATTTTTTTTATTTTAGCAATTGTTTTTAATATTGTAACCAGGCAATTAAATTTTTTTTTTAATTTGCCTTTTGCGTCCGCATTGAAAGAAAATATGTTTTTAGATATCAGTATAATTTAAGAATGAAAAGGGGTTGAGAGGAAAAAAAGGTAAGCTTTTTAATTCCGTATAAACATTTAAAATTTATAATATAATCAATTAAAAACCTATGAGTGGCCCGCAATGCGGCCCTCACACCTATTTGAGCTTGACACTCGTGCCATTCAGTAAGTAAGTAACAGTGTACAATGCATTATTTCATTTATGATCTTTGGTGTATTGTTTCTTCAATAATGTATAGACCTATTATTTCGTTCCGCCAAATCTTACAAGCTTTTAGTAAATGTCTTTTTTAAGATAAAAGCGGGAAATAGTCTGTGCGGCGCAAGGTACCATTTATTTTATCTTGAGATGATAAAGAATCTTTTACGTTTTATTTGCTCCCAAACAATTACAATTCTTACAATCAATTCTATCTGTCCATGTCTATCTGTCTGGGGCTGGGGGTACAACAGAAACGGTTTGATGGATTTTGTTCAAACTTTGAATGTTAATATTATATAGTCATACCTCAGGTCCGACACCTTAGGCCAGTCGGTAGCGTACGTGTCTACTGAACAAAGGGTCTCAGGTTCGATTCCTGGCATGGCCGAAAATGTATCATTGGTGAAATGTGGGTTTACCCTTTCACATTGATAAATTAAGGCTGGGGACTGGATGTTGTGCCTGTCCTAGTCTTATGTTAGATTATAAGGCATGTGAAGCTACGGCAGGCCTAGCAAGCCGGTAGTGGAAAAATATATGGCTTGAATATAAAACTGACCCAGGCCACAGGCTGAAAACAGTATTAGATGTAAACAAAAATCATACCTCAGGGTGTTATATACTTTTTTCACCGTGTCTTAACCATCTGCTCAGGTTTTACCCATATAAGATAATTACTCTAATGGATTAGGAATGAGTAAGGAAGAATTTTAGAGGTAATTTACCTGTTTTTGCGTGGAAGGTGAGTGGGGAGTGGGAAAACATTTAGGATAAACCACCCCCAATTGACCCAACTGGGATTATAACCCCAATCTCCCCGTCTTCAGCAGGCTAGTCTATCACGAGAGCAATGCTTTATACATTTCAGATACTGAAGCGGGTTTTAAATTTTTATTTCAAGGAATTGTCTTACATGAAATAATATTATTTATGTCAATTTAATAATAAATAATTTAGAGCTAGTTTAATATTTTAATTTTTTTTATCACAATCTTTAATAGGTTATAAAAAAATAAATTCCATTGCTTGAGACCGCACTTGAGCCATACCAACCGAGCGGCCGCCGCCGTTAGCAAGGGTGTCATGTGGAGAGCACGAGTCCCCCCGGCCATTAATCTTAGTTTTCTAGACCATAGCCACTATCATTTTATTCCATTAGCTCCTAATTTGTCCTCACGAGTTTGATTTTGACTCCGTTCCAGACACAATGCTTCACAGAAATATTCTGGAAGAGCCCGGGATCGAACCCGTGACCTCTGACCAGTAGACCACAGAGGTGGTCAGCCGTTAGAACAGCTTATTCAGTAACATTCTTTGTTTTTAAGAGGGATACATTTTCTATACTAAGGGAACTCTTTGTTTATTGGAATGTAATATTGTCAATTCGCAATTAACTTAATACAATAGACTATTTAATTTTAAAGGTCAAATAATCAATTTGAAGAACATTTTTAGTTTCGATCTAATTCGCGAATGTATGATTAGTTCAAAAACACTAGAATGAACTTTAAATATGTTTTAATATACATTTTAATATTCCAAGTAAAATTTCATGAAAACACGTCTCGCTTAATGTCAGTGTCTATTTTAATTTACACTGTCCTCCCAGTAAAGCATGGAGAATTAATGTGTTTATCCATGTTTGGTTGCCATTCCTCGTGGAGATATAGTCTAATAAGTCCTGGGTCGATTTCAAACATAGTTCTACACCTTAGCTAAGTTGGTAGCGTGTCTTTCTACTGAGCGAAAGGTCTTAAGTTCGGTTGTTGGCATGGCTGAAAAATGTATGATTGGTGAAATGTTGGTTTCCCCTTTTACAGTGATGAATTGACTTCCGGGGACTGGGTGTTGTGGAGGGGGAATGGAAAATCATTTTGGAAAAAAACAATTTATTACATCCGACCGGGATTCAAACTCAGGATTCCCTGGTATCAGCAGTCTAGTCTATTGTGAGAGTGACGCCTTAGACCATGTAGCCACCGAAGCAGGTCTTCAGTTAGTTTATAAATCGTGTTCTGATATAATCAGTTGGTTCAGAAAGTGCACGTTAAATACCTTAAATAAATGAAATAAAATAAAATGAAAAAACCAATATAATTCCACTTTTGGTTCTTGACACGGATGTTTATTGATATTTTAGGAATAACATGGGAATAACCTTTTAGAAACTCGTAATCGTGGACACGCGGGTTAAAAGCCAAGATCAACTGGTCTGGCTTTCCAGTGATGGGAGAGTTGGAATTCGATTTCTGGTTGGGTTTTTTTCCCCTTGAATGTTTTCCCACTTTCTCTCTACCCAAATGTTGGCTCGCTTCCTCTAAATTCCACCCTCCTCATACCCATCCCATTAGTTAAATCAAACGAGGATATTCCGGGTGGTCAACACAACGCGGTGTGAGAGTAAACTTTCAGAAGGCTTACAAAATAAATATAAGGTAACCAATATAGAAGAAGAGTCATTATATTTCTCTAACAACTGTCAAAATTGGCACCACCTGTCAAACGTTACAGTTGCACATTGTTTGGCGTGCGAATAGCCTATGTATGTTTATTTTTCAATATCAGACAAGGTGCTTCCAGTGGTAATCCGATAGTTCTATAAATCGTGTGCGTTGTTTTTTAAAGTGAAAGTGGAATTTACCCCTCCCCCCTTTCTGATAAATAATGGATCAACGTTTTCCCCATTCACATTCAATAAGTTTTATTAATTGCCTGTGATCTGACTGATAGTACGTAAACTCTCGCGCGACATATAATATTACTCACTTAAATCCGACGTGCATTGTTATGACACACACCATGCTCTCGTTTATTTTTTATTTATTTTTTTTTATCTTGGAGAGCGGGAGGATTGGAGGAAGGGGTGGATGAGAAGTTGATGCGACAGAGATCCACAGATTACGACGATCATAGGTTAATCATACAATGACCAAACAACTCTTGCGTCGATGGGCAAACAAAATGTAGCCGACCCGAAATAATGTTCAACCAAGTAGTTTCTTGAAGCGGACACTGACTCTAGTAAATTCAATGTTAAATAGTCTTTTATAATTCGATACAGTAAAAACACTGTAAGAAGGACTTTAAAAAAAATGTTCTGCCAGCATTGATAGTATTTTATGAGTATTTTTCATAGGTAGCGATATTATAGATCAAAAGTGACAGATGTAGATCACATGATTGGCGTATGAATTTGAAAATTGTTCCTAGTAGCTTTTTTAGTTGTCAGAAACTGATTTTCACGCTGTGTTCTTACGATATAACTTTATTTTACACCCGTTTCAGTGGCCGAATGGTCTAAGACGTCACTCTCGTGTTGGACTGGCCTACTGATGATGGGGAGATCAGGGATCGAATCCTGGTTGGGTCTACTGAGGTTTGTTTTACCTAAATGGGTTTTCACTCTCTTTCCACCCAACTGTGGATAAATTACCTCTAAAATTCTTCCTTCCTCATCTCTACCCCATTAGAGTAGTTATCATATATGCGTATAACCTGAACAGGTAATAAAAAACAAACTTTTTAACATACGTGCACTACATATTACTACTCGTATGGGCGATCCGCATATTTGTACTAGTGGAGTAAGGATCATGAAGGTAGAATTTTAAATAAAGTTTAGCTTCATTTGTGGAGAGGAAGATTGTGAACCATTTTCGGAAAAAACACCCTCAGTACACCCACTCAAGATCGAACCCTGACCTTTCCATCACCACCAAGCCTTACCAGAAGGTATTATTGAATTTAACTTCATTCTCACCGATGTGGACGATTGTAGCTATATTTATCCAACAACTATCAAAGTTGACAATATCTGAAGAAAGTGACTGTTGAATAGCGCATCTATAGACTTGTTATAAACACACAAGAAGAACAATCAATGAGTTTGACACCTTAGCTCAGTCAGTAGTGAGGTTGTTTTCTAATTTAAGAGTCCTGGGTTTGATTACCGGTATGATAAAAAATGTATCATTGGTGAAATCGGGATTTCCCCTTTCATAGCGATGAATTAATGGCTGGTGGATTGGGTGTTGTGCCTGTTCTAGAATTAGTTCGTTCGTAAGCCGTGTCCTGATGTAATCAGTTAGTTACAGAAACTGTCTGTTGAACTTTTAAATTTAAAAAAATAACATCCATTGAGTAATTTTTAGAACGCTTATACAAGTTTCAATAAACGGTGATCCATTTGATAGTATTTATTTCTTTATTTTAACAGAATTTTGTATTTTGACAGGGGGAATTCTTGAAACCACTTTAAATTTATCACTAAATAAATCAGATGTTAAAATTGATATTAAAATAGTTTAACATTTCTCGTTAGTGAAAACATTTAATATGTAGGTTCCTGTAGTCAAAATGCTTGTATCAAAAAATGGAGAATGGGTGCAGCCTTAGTTTTAATTTCAAAGAGCATTAGTCAATACTTTTAATTGTATATATTTATATACTGTATATATTATATATGCAAGCAAAATAAGACAGATGAATGAGCCATAGGAATATAGGATAGAAACTCTATTGAAGCACACATTAAGGATTTAATTTATTTATAAATTTTAATAGTGAAAACTTATTTCTAAACACATTTAAAATTTAGTTTTAGCAAAAAATATGTTTCATTAAGATTGGGTGTTGCTAAAAAATTGTGGCCATTCAGTGAAACCACTATGCAAATAAACTCCACTATATTTTTACATGGTGTGGTATGCTACAAAGCAATTTTTAGATTAATTGAGACACAATGCCACTTAGCATGCCTTACAAGGCCATTTAGCTCGGTGTGGCTGTAACTCCGTGCTGTAGTGGGCACAACGTTTACTCGAACTCCTTACAGGTAAATGAGATACCTTGTCAAATCTTTTTTTCAAGAGGTACTTGAGGCTTGAAATAGCCCACTGGCTTTGGAAGTGGTTTTCTTCCTCTAGGTGAAGAATGTGTTGCACCAATCAATCCATCTTCTACAGAAATACGAAACTTCTTTAGTGATAAATGGGAGACCTCACTTTGGAGTGCATAAATTACAAAGCTATTTGTCAGTGCAACATCCATAAAGTGCCAAAATATACGGTGCCGCCACTTGCGGCATTTCCGGCTTATTTCGTATAGGGATTTCAACATATCAGCTTTATCCACAAAGCCCATGTGCTGGTTGTAATCTTTCACTAGTTGTGGACAGGTTACCATATGTATTGTTCCACCTTTGTTTTTTCTCTTGGCTTCAGAAATAAGCAAAAGATTTTGGAAATTGGACAAAAACGTAATACATTTGTTGTCTTTCCACTTTAGCCAAATAACTCCTGTAAATGAAGTGCGAAACTCACTATCACCTTTCTTCATGTTCTTTTCTACCTTTTGTTCTTTTGGCAAGCCAGTTCTCACATTCCTTACTGTGCCGCATGCATATATCGCTTGGTTCTTTAATGAAATCATTAGATCAACACTTGTAAAATAATTGTCGAAATAAACATGATTACCCAACCCAACAAGTTCAAAAGTGAGGTCTTTGACAACTCGAGCACCTAATAGCTTCTCAATATTGCCTTCAATCTTCCCTGTGTATATCTTGTGTATATCTTAAACTGATAGACAAACCCTGACTCATCCGCACGCACCCACACCTTGTAGCCTCGTTTTATTGGCTTGCTAGGCATAAATTGTCTGAAGGAACTCCTTCCTTTAAATTTGATCATACTTTCATCTATGGACTGATGTGTTCCTGGTTTGAAGCAGGTTTTGAAAGTCTCTGAAGGTGTATCAAGCATTGGTCTTAGTTTGTAGAGCTTGTCAAATGCATTGTCGTCTCTTTTTGGCTGCAATACATTGTTGTTTACATGTAAATACGTCAACAACCAACCAAAACGATTCACTGGTATTAGGGGAGAGATAAATGAATCCCTAAGATGAGGGTAAGATGATCAATGGTCACTGTAGGAGGGTAAAAGTTTTATCCTCATCATAATGTTTATTGCTATGAAAATTTTCATTTCTTCTTCAGTTACAGGAACGAATGGTTTACACTACTGTGTAGCATGAAGGTTAGTTTGAAAAACTAAATGTTCAATGAAAGAATCTGGAAATAAACACAAAAAAGTATCAACAGGAGATTCTGTACTTGTTGGTACATTAGGGCCAAAGTCATTTGTAAAATTTTGAATGTTCCACCTCCTTATTTTGTTTTCCCACACACCACCTAATTTTTTAAATCGCTCACTAAGGGGTTCATCATCATCATCATCATCATCATCTTTATTACAATCTTCCTGATTTACATCAGAATAATTTAGGATATTATTGTTATTATTGAAACCGTAATCTTCCTGTATAAAAACAATTGATCTGTCCTCACTTTCCTGTAAGCAATCTTTTAAATCCGAATCACACTCTCCATCACTAGGCACTTCTACTAGCAAACGTTCAACATCTTCCTCTTTGAGTAATACGTTTAACAATAATTTTCTTTTATTTATAGACATGACGACACTGAAATAAGTAAAAATATACACATGACCTAACTTGCACAATGGTAGCAAATTTGAAACCACCTAATAATAAGGTTATTAAAATTAATATATGTAAATAAATTTAATCATGAGTGTAAATAATTATAAAGCAATAAACAATAGTCTTAAATAAAGATTGGAATACTTACAGAGTTCTATATTTCAATAACAAAAACAAAAGACATAATATATTGGAGGCATGAATACCAACTAATAATAAATTTTTACTTGAATAAAACTAGCAAACAAATTAAGATAGATGATTCCTAAGTGCTGCCAACAGTTAAATGTGTCTCAAATAATTAAATAAAAGGGGTTAAGTCAGCTCACAATCGACCGAGCTATACCGACCGAGCGGCCGCAGCATGTTGTCAAAAATAGTGCAAGCATTTGCGGATAGAGGGTGTAATATGGTCAGCACACGTTAATCTCAGTTTTCTAGACCGGAGATGATACTTCTTTATTCAAGTACCTCCTCAATTGTTCTCATGAGGTTGAGTCGATCCCGTTCCAGACCCACTGCTTCACAGAAAAACCTGGAATCACCGGGGATCGAACCCGGGACGTTTGTATCTGTAACCGGAAGCTTTGGCCACATAGGGATCATATTATTTATAAATTTATTATACATACAACCTATAAAAAATTAATTATATTTAATAGATAGCCTATAGTTAATATAATATCAAAACCAGACTAACGAATGAGACATAGGAATATAGAATCAGGAGATAAAAATAATTCTAAAAAAACAGGGATCTCTCTAGAAACGGATATTTCTTATGATTCGTGACGTACCGAATCCCGGGTGGGAAAAGAGGAAGGGAAGGAGAAACACAGAGGAGGAAGGGGAGCCCCTGAGGCACCCCCTACCATGAAAACTCTTGTCTCTACTAGATGTCTTCATCAAGAGAACCATCCCACGATCAGGAGTGAACAAACCAGAGACCGCTTCAGAGGACTAATGTTTTCAGGATCACACGCGGTGCACGTCTTCAGCGGGTAGAGACTTAGGAGATGGAAAAATTTATATTTTGAAAAAATAAATAAAAAATTATTATCATCACCGTGTCTTACTACCCGTTCGGGTTATACGCACTTACGCTAATGCGCAATGGTAGGGTGATTGTGAGATGAAATGGAGGACCTACAGTTTAACGTGGAATCCGAGCCACGGTGGAGGCCTGGCATTCCACACATTCACAAGTTGTGATTAATACACGTCTTGTCAGAGGTGAAGGAAGGGTTTGGTAATCAGATAAATCTGTGCCGGGATCGAGGATTGAACCCCGGACCCTCAACACAGAAGTCTGACACCTTACCCCTAGACCACCAGGTCACCTGATAATAATAAATAATAATAATAATAATAAAAGATTGTACTGTGTACTGCACAGATTTATAGCTGTTTTTCTTAAGAATATAGGCTTTTACTTAAAACTCGTAAGATACGCGGAACGAAATAATATATGTTGCTGTAGTAACATAATGGAAAAAACAGTATCATATCCCACAAAATATCATAAATGAATAATATATACAGTTACAGAAATATATTGAGAAAAAAGTAACATCTCTGTTCACCAATGAGTATACATATATGACACACCTTATCATGCAGTTCCCTTCCGGGTTAGACAATAAACTGTGCATGTATGGTTAAAAAAAACTGCAACTCCGTAGCCTACTTAACCAATCCATCCTCACTAACCTGCTCCACAATTCCCTATCCTTGCATACTCCCTTCGCTTTAACAACATCCATACACCGAGTCATACATGATCTTTTATTTATTATTTATTTATTATTAGCACCGCGTCTTACTACCCGTTCGGGTTATACGCACTTATGCTAATGCGCAATGGTAGGGTGATTGCGAGATGAAATGGAGGACCTACAGTTTAACGTGGGATCCGAACCACGGTGGAGGCCTGGCGTTCCTCACATTCACAAGTTGTGATTAATACACATCTTGTCAGAGGTGAAGGAAGGGTTTGGCAATCAGATAAATCTGTGCTGGGACCGAGGATTGAACCCCGGACCCCAGCACAGAAGTCTGACACCTTACCCCTAGACCACCAGGTCACCGATATCTTTTATTCATACAATTCTTGACGTTTCTCTTTTTCACACATTCATCTACAATATTAAGCCACGTCTTACCATCCTCTCAACATTCCCAAACCAACGTAAAACGCTTATTTCACCTTTACCTATTTGATTCCCTTTAAAATCGCACTCCTTCAGCACTTATTAATTACTGACTCTGTCCATACGAGTTTGACCACATACATTTCTTAGATTTCATTCCAACCGCACTCACCTTGCTCTTAAGTTTATCCTGACAAACCCATCCTTTATATCCTTATAACAATGTTGGCGTCGACACACTTTTATATACTGCCATCTTTGCCTTTTTCGATGCTACTTCATTCTTAATAGTCCACATACATCCAACTACTCTCCGAGAAGCACTCACCCATCTTTCGATTTCACCATCTATACTTCCATTTTACAGAATATTCTGTCCAGATACACAAAATTGTCCACTTGTTTTAACAGTTCAAAGAGTATAACAATCAATTTTCCATTTCCTATACCTCAATTTAAAAAAAGATATTTGTGAATATCTGAGAAACCATTAAAATTTTTTTCTAGATATTAAGTTTTATCCCGATCTATAAAATGGTTTTGGCTCAAGACAGACACACAAACAGACTAAAAGACAGGCAGCATCGCAAAAACAACCTTTTCGGGTTCAAGGGGTCGTGAGAAAGTAAAATTCTTAACAAATTAAAGAAAAATGTTCAAAAGTGTGTCGGGAGGGAGGGGGCAAAAAATTTGAAAAATAATTAAGGAAAATTTAAAAAAAAAGGCTTTTATTTAATTTTTCCTTAAATTTTTCCAATAGTTCAGGCGAAACAAACGCTATCAAGATATTCTGAAAATTGAAAAATGACACCTGGACACGGGAATCGAACCCGTGTCCAGGTGTCATTTTTCAATTTTCAGAATATGATATCTAGTGGAGTAATTCCCTATTAATAAGCATAAATAATAGCTCTGGCTATTAATTCTTAAGCTATCAAGATATATCAAATGTTAAGGTTTTGATACCCCTACCATAGGGCATGTGGTCTAAATGTGAATCTTATTTAGTCAGATTTACTGGTTATGGAGAGGTTGGGGTTTGATACCCGAACGCATGTACTGGGGGTGGTTTTACCTAAATGGTTTCACACTTTTCCTACAGGCATATGTGTGTACATTTGCTCTACTTTCCTCACTCCACCACGCTAGCTTAAATTAATATTTATTCATCCAACTGTGTTTAAATAAAACTTACCTTAAGGACCTTAACACGAGAATTTATATCAAATGAGTTACAATAAAACAAATTAACAGCCATTCCAGATCTATTCTCACACTCACGTATTGGCTACATCACTTGGTGATTGAATGTGTTACTAACCTTGGACGATAACATCTTCTGCGATTCAATGATAGAATTTCTTTCCGATTTAAAATTTAACGTAAGTTTTTATTCCTACCAACGATTTACATGTTATAACTGAGAATAATAAAGTTTTAAAAAATACAAATATTTTAGTTATAATAACCCATATAAGGGAAGTTGTTAAAGTTCTGGAATAAGTGTCACGTTTATCAATGAAACACAATTTTTATATTTAGATGCTTAACACCCGCATTAGTGGCCGCGTGGTCTAACGCGCTACTCTTGCAGTAGACTAGACCGCCAATGATGGGGAGTTCGAGGTTCGAGTCTCGTTCAGTGTACTGAGGGTTTTTCCTCCAAATGGTTTTCCACTTTCTCACCGCGCAAATGCGTGTACACTTCTTATGAATACAACCTTACCAATCCCTAAAACCACTAACGTAATTTATACTTAAGTGTATAATCCTAAAGGATAGTAGATTTGGTGCTAAAAAAAAAGAAGTAAACGTGCACTTCATTCTTGTCATCGGTAGTCCAGTCTATTGCGAGAGTAACATCATAGAGCTTACACCCCTCGAACACCGAATAGGTTCGCTGGAAAAATTAAATAAAAAAAACTTTGTAAAAACTAAAAAGAAAACTAAATAGTTAATTTACCATAAATGGCAAAAATTAAGCTACATCTATTTTTTTTAAATGAAAATACATAACAAATCTGGATTCTACGTATACGTCTCTAGCGGCCCATGGATCCCAACAATTTTTTGTTTACTCACCCCTGTGTGGGGCCAGGCTCGTGTGTATATATACACAGACCCTTGGGGCCCCCCACAGTAAGAAACCCTCCCACCAATTAAGCTTCTTTACAACATTAATTTGAGTGACCGGCCCTCTCTGTCCCCCACGCCCACCCCTTCTGGCATGCCATGCCACCCATAAGCGACCCTCAAAACTCTGGCGCCCTGCCCTTCCTCAACCCGTCCGCCCGCCCGCCCGCCCGCCTTCACTTGGGTATTATAGTTCCGCTAGGGTCGGATTTCCCACAGCGGTCGCCCACAAGATATAATCCTCCCCGTGGGACTAATGTGACAGCTGCGTTCATCTGCGTGCGCCCACAAACTTAACATCCGATACTTTGGGGGTGGTAGGCTTCCTACGCCTCAAGACCAATCCGGGCTATCAACATAGTTATGCACCTGCATTTGCATGGGAGAAAAGTGGGTTAACCCTTCAAGGAGGAAGACCACATATGAACATCCGGACAGGGTTTGAATCTGCGACCTCCCCATCACCGGAAAACCAGGCAAGATGATACGGACACCTTTGTCTTCATGCTGACCAATGTGGGTTGCTAAGCGTCTTAGAGGTCTTGTGGATTATCCGCAGTGTATGCTAACTTGGCTACAAGTAGTTAGGTTCCAAGGGAGTGGTGTCAGAATTCACCGAAAGAGAGGATTGAAAAACATTATGGAAAATACAACTCCTTACTCTCACCTGGTTTCGAACTCCAGCCTTCTGAGCCAAATATATATATATTTTTTATTTAATACTAAGCGTCTTAGCTCTCCTTTTGAACTATCTGCAACTAGCACTATTTAAAGGACATAAGACGAAAAAGCGAGATTCCTAAGAGACTGTACAAAGATTCGCCTGGAGAGAGGAAAGTAAACCATGATTGAAAAGCCACGTCCAAGTAGCCAGGTCAGTATTTGAAATTTAAGTCAACTGGCCCAAAGTAAAATACCTAAATTAGTCTACGTGAATGAAATTCCAATAGGCGAAACTATTAGTTTTATGAAAAAAAAAATCATTATAAATAATATAAACAAATGAATGTAGATAGATAAAAACAAAATAGATTGTAGACTTCTTATCTGAAAATTACTTTAAAATTGATGTGCTGATTCAAGAAAACTTACGTTGATTGACATTCGATATATTTTAATATCAAAACTAGGCATTAAAGTGTATATAATTATTTTTAAATTGCGGCTTTGGTCTAGAAAACTGATATTACTGTCCGGAAGTTTATTTTTGCTGACCACATGATAACCTCTATTTGTGGAAGTTGGCACTATCTTCACCAGCAGATGGCAGCTGCTCGGTCGGTAGAACTCAATTTCGAGCTGACGCCTTGTAGTTTTTTTAAAATATATATTAAAATGGCTTTTACCTTTAAATAGCTTATGGGTTTGAAATGAGTTGCTAAACAGACAAAGCACCATCTTTGAAGAATATAACTGTAGCGTTGTGAAGAAGAAGAAAAACAAGGATGAAATGAAAGGATATACTGTTGGTATTCAGAGAGCAGCAAAAAAATGTAGAGAGAAAAAAACTATTCGGAATACGCCGCCAAGATGAGAAAGATAACAGTAGCGGTTAAAAAATGAAGTAAAGAATCACTTAATAAGATTCAATGTGATGTTTATATTAGTGATATTGCTAGAATCAGCGGTTATAAAAGCTGACTTCTTCGTTCAGAGATAATGGTTTGAGTTCAGGTGTTTTTTTGTTTGTTCATTTTATTCAAGGTATTTAATTATAATATGCGTTGTGGTTTGTAAGTTATTAAAGTGAAGTAGAAATGAATGCAAATTAAGGCAGTACATTTGCAATTTTTATTACAAAAAACTTGTATGTTCAAAATAAATTAAGTATTTCTTCAGTAGATCTGTTTAGTTTAATTTTTACACACAGTAATATCAACAGTTATTAATATTTGTCATGAGAACACTCAAATTTAAGAGACATTTCATTTCTAGCTTACTTTAGTAGTGCGTCTTACTACCTGTTCTGGCTATACGCTTATGTACTAACTACACTAATGTGTTAGGGATGAGGAAAGTTGAATTTAGAGGAGGTTTACCCACAGTTTCGTGGAAGGAGAGTAGAAAACTTTACTTTACAACAGCCTATGGCCTGGGCCAGGTTTTTTATTCAAGTCCCCTTTTCCACTACCGGCTTTCTAGGCCTGTCGTAGCTTAATATGCCTTATAATCTAACTTAAGACTATGACAGGCACAACATCCAGTACTCGGCCGTTAATTTATCAATGTGAGAGGGTAGACCCACATTTCACAAATGATAATTTTCCGTCCATGCTAATAATCGAGCCCAAACACTTTACCGACTGAGATAAGGCGTCAGATGAGAGCGGAAAACTGTTTAGGAGAAAGCACCCTCAGTACAAATGACAGGGATTGGAACCCCAACATTCCCATCTTCAGTAACCCAGTTTATTGTGAAAGTGACACCTTAAACCATGCGGCCACCAAAACGGCATTCAAAAAGTGTTTGTTCAAATTTCACGATGTAACTGTTATTTCACCCTATTAAAGAAAATATTGACAATGATAGTTTTTTTACGAACAGTGTGTCGGTGGTCTCATTACCATATATGCGTACAGCCTGAACGGGTAGTAAGACGCGGTAATAACATGAACGGAAGTGTACTGGTCGTGAAGTATTAAACAACAATATAAATGTTCAAAATATAATAATTTATCATGTATTTATATACAAGTCTAGCCTTGTAACGTAAAAATGCCCTGCTGTTAGTTTTTTAAATAAAACCAGAACTCAAGGCTCATATATATTTTATTGTTTTTTTTAACCATACCATATCTCTCATAATTTTAAATTATTTTTTTACTAACATAATATGAGTATCGAAGTTTTGAGTGGTACAGTAAAAATATTTTCAATTTCATTGGAAATCGATACAACCACACATAAATCAAACCCGGGACTTTTTTTTTAGTGCGCTAATCCAAGCGTCCTGTTTTTAAACCACGTGTTCAGATCTACTGCCTGATTTAGATATGAAAGTACAATTTTTTGAAAGCTACAACAGCTATTAAAACAATTTCCATGTATTTATCCGCCAAACAATAATATCTGCAACTGTCACCTTTAATATAAAGTATCAAAAGGAGCGGATTTACGCATAGGAGTGATCTAGGGGTAAGGTGTCGGACTTTTGTGCTGGGGGTCCGGGGCTCAATCCTCGGTCCCGGAACAAATTTATCTGATTTCCAAACCCTTCCTTTACCTCTGACAAAACGTGTATTAATCACAACTTGTGAATGTGCGGATTTCCTGGCCTCCACCGTGGTTCGGATTCCACGTTGAATTGTATGTCCTCCATTTCATCTCACAATCACCCTACCAATACACATTAGTGTAAGTGCGTACAACCCAAACTGGTAGTAAGACGCGGTGCTAATAATAATAATAATAATAATAATAATAATAATAATAATAATAATAATAATAATAATAATAATAATAATAATACTCATAGGCCTAGTAGGAACGTGCCTACGGCAGTAGATTTTAGGGGCGGAAAATTTTGAATGACGAAAGAAAATACCTATTTTTTTCTGCCAGTAAAAATAATTTTATGGCTTCATCGTGTGTGTGATTTTTGTGATTTGCTGTATCTGCGTACCAACATGACAAAGAATCTCCTTAATTCACTGGCAATCATTTTAATGACATCATCGACCAGTTCGCTCAGCAGAAATCAAGGCGTAAGTTATTATCGACTACTTTATTATTGTGTACATGCTAATATTTAATTTCTGGTAACATGTTCCACAGTCTACTAATGCAAACTTTATATTATTAAATTAAATAATATTTGAATTTGTGTGTTGTGCTAGTGTAAGAGTATTTATTTCAACTTTTTAAATATTTGCTAAGATTCTCACTACTTTTAAAACCTCACTATAATAAATAATAAGATGATGTAAGTATTTTTATCTGTAATTCCACATATAGCACTTGTGTATATGGTATATATGTGTCGGTGTATGAGGAGTGGTAGGGAGGAAATGGGGATTTAGAAGGTTAGAAACTAAGGTAGGAAATGTGAGCGGCAAATTATCTAGTACCTATGGGCGGCAGAGTCATAAATCCGTCCCTGAGTATCAATAACTATAAAATAATAGGCCTTCTACTAATACATAAAAATGTGATCACTATAATTTTTTTTACCAAATAATGGAAAATAATTTTATCATTGAATGTTCAAACGACACTTGATTATATTTGAACTGACGATTCCTCAAATGTTTTTTTAAATATTTTTTTTTAACACTTTTCAATTTAGACGAGCAAAATTGAATTCTTTCCAAACGAAAAGTATTTTAATTAAAGAGTTTACTTGTAGGGTGTTGGGGGAAGGGAGTAGTTTAGTACAAGTGGGGATGTTAGTCAAGTTTTAGGCGGTGTGTGACTGGCGTCTAACGCTTCTCACTGGGGTAATTGTAATTATTGGCAAGTAGCCCTTTGCTAAAAAAGAGGCTGTGTGCTGGAAGGGAGACGGGAGGAGAACATACGGGGAGTGTGGGGGTTAAAGGGGAGTTAGGGTGACAGTTTTATTGGGAACATGAAACTTACCAAATTGAGAGCAGAAAGATTGAGGAGTTTTGCACGTCCCTTTTACGACTGTTTTGAGAAAAGGCCTTAAATCACGTGGTAGGCCTAGTCAATTTGATCCATATTACGCGTCAATTTTGAGGGAGGGGGGGGGTCAATATATGGGCATATATGTGCACGTATGTATGAGCGTGCATGTGGATCTATGTATTTTAAATAACAAAAATAATTGTTGATTTCATTTCACGATTACTTTTATTAGCTTGATTGCATTAAATCACATTTGAGATTTATGGAGTAGGCCTACTTATCTCTTAAATTTTGTGTTATGGTTATTTCAAAACTTATACAGCAGTCACTCAAGGATGTTATCAGGTCATTGCACTGGTCCATAAGCCTTTATGTGTTAGGCCTATGATGTGTCAAGCTATCACAAGTCTAAGGAAGTCATATCTAAGGAAACCATGATAGGTCTAGGAAAGCCATAGTAGATCTAGGAAGGCCATAATAGATCTAGAGAAACCATAATATGTCTAGGAAAGCCATAGTAGATTTAGGAAAGCCATAGTAGATCTAGGAATGCCATAGTAGATATAGAGAAGCTATAATAGGTCTAGGAAAGCTATAATAGGTCTAGGGAAGCTATAATAGATCTAGGAAAGTCATAATAGGTGTAGGGAAGCCATTACATGACTAAATGAATAAATAAATAATAATAATAATAATAATAATAATAATAGGTCCAGGGAAGCCATCATAAGTGTAAAAAAGACATTTTAAGTCAATGTGGTCATGATTCCTTTCCTGGCGGTGCTTTAAAATAATTAATTATTCTGTTACATAATGCATTACAATCATGAGGCCAGGGTTTATTTTTAAGATATAAGTATTCTTCTGAAACAAATTATGCTTTGAATGTAGACGTTAAACAGCTCCAATAAATAAAATTATCCCTGGTCTCAGCAGAGAGACGTATTCGTTTGAGTGAGTTGAGGTCGTTTCACAAGACGCGAGCTCGTAAGGTACACAGTTAATATGAGAACGGAGTAATAGAATTCCAGGCCAGTGACGTCACCGTTCGGTGTGGAATTAAAGGTAGGTAAACTAACTTGTTGAGAGAAGGCGAGGCGGCGGGTGGGTTCAGGGGGGTAAGGGGAAGGGGGTCCGGGTAGAGTAAAGAGGGTGGTAATTTAATTAAACTCAAGATTACGGATTTCCACGGTAAAGAGTGGCCCTCTCACTGAGATAAAAAAAAAACACGTCTAATTTAAAACCGGGGAGCTAATCAAACGGACGTAACAAAATATTTATACGAGTTGAGTCTTTACTACAAAAGATACGCCTCATTTATTTGAAACGCACAAAAAAAACATAAACTCCAACAGGTTGACATATTAGTCTATGCGTTTACATTGAGATCCAGCTGGAATTATACAGAGTGGGTCGGAAACAATTATACGATCTGTGCTGAGGAAAGTGATGGACAACATACTGAGATTTGTCTGACGTCACCTGAGTGACATTATATTCAAAAAGTGAAAAGTGTAGTATGTAGTCTGCTTTTATTTAGCTAGTGAATATTTACTTTTCAAGTAAAGTGTTAATTTTAAAGTTACTAATCGTCTAATTGTTTCAGCCCCACCCTATATTTAGAGAATGCTGAAAGAAGACACTCATTGTTTTCTATTCTTTCACCAGGTGACTGTTGAATAATGTCCACTTCAATACAAGACTCATTCTTATTGTCTTATGTTAAGTTGTTAATAATACACTTGAAAAAACGCCTCAATAAAAATATAGGAAAATGAACAGTACGAATATTATTTTATTATTGTTGTTTTTAGCACCGCGCCCTACTATCTATTAAGGTTATAAGCATATATAATAATTACACTAATGAGCTAGGGATGAGGAAGGTTAAATTTAGAGGAATTGTATCAGAATTTGCGTGGTGGGGGAGTAGAAAACCATTTAGGATAAACCACCCTCATTACAGCCGACCGGGATTCAAACCCCGATCTCCCTGTCATCGGCAGTCCAGTATATTGTGAGACTGACGCCATAGACCATGCAGCCACCGAAGTGGGGGATTTAGGAGCTACTGGTGGAGGAAATACCATAGAGAAGGTGTGGGATGGGAAGGCGTTGTGAAGGTTTAACTGTTTCAACCTCTTTGGATTAAGACTATAGGCCTAGTTTTTTTCTTTCCACCGCACCTTACTACCCGTCCATGATTTTAGCATTTAACTACCCTAATGGGGGAGGGATGAGGAATTGAAAGTAAATGTAGCATCATTTTTCGTGGAAGAAAAATTGAAAAAAAAAAAATTAAGTAAAATCTCCTTCGGTACACCCAGCCTGGTCAAGCTACAGCCACATCATCATCAGCAAAATATATTAGAAGAGCTTGACGTTTGGTCCGCGTGACCACAGATGTGGGTAACCCTGGTTTTTTTTAACCGCGTGTAGCAAGCCGTTTATCCTATACGAATCCCTGTTGTTAAATGTACATTACAAGTAAAATAAAAAATCAATTAACCATTTATGGTGCAATAAGAGATGAAAGTTGACCTCGGTGGTTTTGGGGTAAAGTGCTCGCCTCCGGACCCGATGTTTGTGGGTTCAAACCCAGCAAAGGTCGATGGATCTTTCTTGAGCGATAAGAAATCCGTAGCACAATTTCCTTCGGATGGGAAGTAAAGCCGTCGGAATCGTGCTGATTGTGGCGTGTAAAAGAACCCTGAAAGATGTGTAAAAATACTTTTCCATCAAAATTGGTAGACTCTTTCGCGATTGATCGTAGACATTAATTTGCGGGAGGCAACGGGAAACCACCCACTTTTTAAAACCCCCCCTAGTGCATGTGCTTTCTACCAGATGGTGCGGGCAGCACTAGCCAGCCGAAGGGCTGAGTGCATGCCCAACTCAAGATGAGTAGTATTCACATCAAACCAACCTTCTGGTTGAAGACACATCAAAATAATAACCGAGATGAGAAAAGTAGTGACGAAAATTCTTTACTAAAGTGAGAGTTATACTCTTTTTGCAGCAAACGTCCTAATATGGCCAGCACAGAAGCGAGAACTGTTTTTATCCTATCGAACATGACCGGGCAACCTTTTGTGAAAATATCGAGACATCTTGCCTTCCTTTTTTTAAATATGAACAAAAGTGCAATGAAATTAAATCAATACCAGTTGAGTGACAACAGAGGCAGCAAAAGCTATAAATAAATATATAGTAAGGAAGTTAGCACACAATTATATTATTTTGGGTGTGAGCTAACACATACTGGGTTGTTCTGTCACGATTTACAAAGTATTTAAACCTAAGACAACACATCTAAAACAAAATATCCGACCTCATCTTCAAGTAGCTTTATACTGGGATTTTGAAACTCTATTCTAATTTTTTTTATCACCGCGTCTTACTACCTAATCAGGTTATAAGCATATAAAATAATTATTTTAATGAAGCAAGGATAAGGAAGGAAGCATTTGAGAGGTAATCTATCCATCCTCCTTGGCGTGGAAGGGGAGTGTGAAACCATTTTAGAAAAAAATACCCTTAGTAGACCTGACAGGAATTCGAACCCTGCTATTCTCATCATCGGCAGTCCAGTGTATTGCGAGAGTGACGCATTAGACCATGCGGCCATTAAAACTGGTCATTTAGTTCGTGTTCCAACTGGTGTGTATCGGTAATAGTTATATTATACCGAATTCAATACCGAATTGACTACTGGAACATCGCTCTTGTGTACGAGGAATTAGAGTCGGATAAGGTGAGAGTACAGGGATCGCTAGTTTAGTGCAGTATTTTTGCTTTTTTTTTTGTAACAAAACTTTTTTTTCCTGTCAAAATAAATAAAATGCCGTTCCAGTATAAACATAAGAGTTTAATTTTCTTCACATGGTGATATCAATAGTTGTTGAATATCTGTCATGAGCAGTGCGGCGTTAGATGAGAAACTTTTTAAATAAAGATAAAAATTTGTCATTAAATTACAAGACACCCTCGACAGATAATCAAGAACTGTTGCTATCACCATGTAAAGAAAGCTAGACTCTATGTTTCTATAGAAGAAATATTTGATTTATTTTGACCAAACAATTGTTCTGATATAAAAACTGAAAAAAAAAAATTGACCTTTTTCTCAAGTCCTCTACACTCCCACCTTAAGTATGGCAGAAATACCTGCTGTTGTCTGGAATAGAACCAAGACCGGTAGAAAAGGAGGGAGGGGAGAAGGGGGTGACTGGAATGTCGTCCTCTCCTCGATGAAATAGTTCTGACGGGCGACCGACTATAACGACGTCCGAACACCAGTGCCTTAGTTGGTTTATTAGACTCCACGTCGTGAACTACCGGTTT
>CABFWB010000237.1:202363-217196 GCA_902151455.1 Timema bartmani
TATTATTCCTTTTTATTTTACAACACAGAAGTCCCTCAGTCAAGGATAGAACACTGCTAAGAGATTGGATAGAGAACGTAAATCTTTGTAGGTTGTTGAGTAGCAGAATAAGAGACCACACATGATGATGATCACACACACGCACACGCATGGGTCAAGTACGCCCATGATGAGGGAAAAAAAAAGAGGGTTGAGAGCAAACAATGCATACTCTGGTCTCAAGACTGACTGACATCATACTTAAAAGGCGGTGGCTGAGAGGCTTGAAATGCGGACACCCACCGAATGACAAGACATTTGATTTATTTTTATTAGTCAACGGACATATTTGTCAAAGTCTTCCAGTCACAAGTCTTAGATCTGGCATCATAATCATGTTATAATCAAAATGTATTTTTTTTATTAATCCTCTACGTTTAATAAATTATTCCACCGCGGTAAAATGGATTGTAGTAAACTTAATTCTCTACCCACACCGAGGACCGAGTTGTCTATGGAGTTGATACTCGTATTGAACTTGGTCGTCATTGGTGATGGAGAGGAAGAGAGAGGGGAGGAAGGTTGACTTAGGTCCGAGGTTCAAAAACCAGTTGGGTGAACTGAGTTATTTCCCCACCACATCTGATTTTTACCTGCCGTTTTACCATTCACGCTCCACACCCATGAGTTTAAATGACATAAATATATAATATAACCCGAAAGGGTACTAAGACGTGGTGCTATATATATATATATATATATAGTAAAATAATCTTTCCACAATCTTAACCCGTCAGGTAAATGCTTATTCAAAAAAAAGCTAGAAAGTTCTGGATTCAATTCCAGAAACTATCTAAAAATTGACCAAAGAAGAAATTTGGTGTTTCCCTTTTCACACCGATAAATTGAAGGTCAAAGAATCTATTCATGTGTCTATTCTAGAACTTAGATATTTTAAAGTACTGTAATGTTTTGATACAATCAGTTGTTTTAAAAATGTCATGTTAATGCACTTTGAAAACAAAAACACGCATTAAGGTGAAACGATGTCAGGGTTGAGTTGTGTTTTAATGGCTACCATATGCCATAGACTTCTTGTTCAGATGTTGGTATTAGTCCTTGTTACTGCCCCCTCTCCCCTCTGTTCCCCCAACTTTCCTTGTGTGGGTTTGATTCACCGTAGGATTAACAAATTATTACAAAGAGTAATAGATGGTCAGGAGACAGAACAAACACAATAACAAAATAACGTCAGACTGCCGATGATCGGAAAGATCTAGGCTTGAATCTTGATCTGGTGTAATGTGGGTTTTCCAAAAATTGCTCTCCACTCTTCCAAATGCGGGTACACCTCCTATAAATATAACTTCCCTAATCACTAAAACAATTGGCGTAATTAGTATATAAGCGTATAACCTGAACGGGTAGTAAGACGCAGTGGTAAAAAAAAACACTTCATTATTTAAAATAAATAAATAAAAATACACATCTACTTGGAACGTCGAATCGGTGAGTTATGATTCCAGGCTGTATATGGTGGTAATCCTATTGTGAGCCTTGTAATAACCCAATTATTTCTCCTTCTCTTTCCTCCTTGGGGTGTGTTATTTTTCTTTAGGGGTAGTTTCCTACCCTTGGGAGCTACAGCTTCCTTCCTCTTTGCTCCATACATCATCTGGGGGTCAAGACTGACAGCTCCAACCAATCAGAGAACAGGCACGGAAGGAACAACACCTCATCCGTTCTTCTGCCCCATTTAACTATTCCTTCGCACACGGTGCCTTGGGGTGACTAGAAATCTGCAGGTCTTCTTAAAAACGCATATCTGCGCATGCGTGAATATTAAACAAAACATTAAGGCCGTGTTTATAGTCTAATCTTGGAAGTGAACCATTATCTGGTATACAAATAACCGGCGGTTAAAAGGGTCGTATTTATAGTATAATCTCGTGAGTAAAAACCACATTTTCGATTTCATTGGGTCATGAAACGTTGACATTTATCAAAATCTCGAGTTTAATTTTTTTTGTTGACAATCACAATATTTCTCTCTCTGAGGGGTCGAGAAAAAGTAACAAACGTCCCGAAGTATTTCTCTATAACATCTATTTATCAAATTTGTCATCCAACCGTTTCAGATCTGTGTCCAGGGATAGACAAAAATGGAGACAGACATGAAAACAGCCATAATTATGAAATCCACTTTTTTTTTAGTTCGAACACATAAAACGTAAAGAAAGATTCATAATAATCTCAAGGTATAACATTTTCAAGATTAAATTACAATAATTTTTTTTGATATGAAAAAGTAAAAACGAAATAAAACAAGAAACTTTAGAATGATTGTCAGGTACATATTAATTAGCATCTATTAAAAATAACAAAAAAAACATCCCAATTTAACCTTAGACACATCAACATTGAGTTAAGATTTTCTTAGTACAGGGCTATTTTAATTATATTAATCAACTTAGACAGTCGCCTGAATACACATTTTCTTTTTGTTCCTAGCTTTATATTCGCGCATGAGCAGAAACACGTTTTCAGCGGACCTATAAAGGCTCGTGTCTGAACGGACTCATACTTTGTAATACGCGTTTGGGGCAGAATTTTCATTTTACGTCGGAACAGCTAAACGGGCAGAAGTACAACGGCGCATGTGCACATATTTCGTGGAAATAAACCAAGGAACGGACAACGGAACGTTCAAGACATTTAACTGAAACTATTCACAGTCAGGTTAAGTTAGTTTTAACCAAGCCATTTAATGGTTTTAGATGTGTACCTTGTTTTACTAGCCGTACGAGTAAATGCATCCTAATTTGCGGTTAAGAAGGGTGGGAAACTTTATAGGAAATATCACCTCAGTATGCTCGGTTGGTATTCGAACCCCAACGTTCCTGTCAGAGTCAATCCACTCTATTGCTACAGTGACATCTTAGAGTGTACAATTACTGGTAATAAAGACCGGACTCCTAGTCTAGTGGTCAGCACACCTGGTTACTGACTTAAAGGTCCCGGGTTCGTATCCCGGTCGTACCATTGGTATATTTACAGAGAGGGGAACTGCTCCTATGGTCATCATTGTCTGCCTAGTTATAGGCTTAAGTTAAGTTTAATATTGACAACTGGCTCTACATCTTGATAATTACTATTATCACGTCATCTTATTACGGGTATAACATGTAGATAACCTCCATAGGTGTACCTACAGAGCATCTAAAAGTCTACATACACGGCGGTGGGACTAGAAACCGCGTCCCTTGCGATCAAATATGCTATACAAAATAAAACTGGATAGGTATGCTCTTAAAACCTTGCTAACAACCTTAATGTTTTATTAGTGTATTTAGTGTGAACTTTATAAACATACATTATTATAGTATTTTTTAGCACCACGTCTTACTATCCGTTTGGGATATACGCTTATACACTAATAGTTTTAGCGATGAGTAAGAATATATTTATATGAAGTGTACCCGCATTTAAGTGGAGAGAGTGTGGCAAACCATTTTGGGAAAACCACCCTCAGTCTGCCAGACCAAGATTCAAACTTTGATATTCCCATCATCGGTAGTCTAATCTACTGCAATAGTAGTGCCTTAAACCATGAGGCCACTGAAGTGGTTATTTTGCAGATTAAAAATTAACTTAGACAAGAGTAGCACACATAATACTATACAGCTCGTAAATCGTCTCCGTAGATAGTTACTTAATGAACAAGCGGAATAACCTGTATAGAATCCAATTTTCGTGGGAAAGGACTTATTTGACAATTAAAGATAACTAGTGGATATATTATCACTCATTTATAAGTCAAATTAATGAGTCATATGATTTACAGCTGTGAATTTTGATAGCTTTATTTGATTTATTTGAGGTATTTAACGTGCACTTTCTGAACTGACACGTGAATGTATATGTAAGAAAACGAGAATTTCTACTAGCGAGAGTGAAAGGGCCTACCAATTTTGCTAGGAAAGGTATTTTCCTATACCTTCCAGGGTTCTTTTACATGCTGCAATCGACATGGGACTGACAGTTTTACTTCTCCTCCAAAGGAAGTTGTGCTACGGATGTTTATCGTTAAAGAAAAATTACGCCGACCCTGGCTGGGTCAGAACCCACAAACATTGGGTCCTGAAGTGAAAAACTGTCTCCAAGGTCACTGAGGTTGACAATTTTTGATAGTTAAATAATATAAATACCTTTATATAAAATACATAAATAATATTTATAGTAAAATGTTATAATTTTTGACAACTTTTTTTTCTATTTTTTTTTTCTTTCTAAAAGTGTCTGCTACCAAAATACTACTGATATAAGAATGTGACACCTTTGCTCAGTTGGTGTCGTGTCTGCCTACTCTTAGGGTCTAAGGTTTGATTCCCGGCATGGTAAAAAAATTATCACTGGTGAAAAGTAAGTGTCACCTTTCACAGCGATGAGCTAACAATTATGGGGCTGGATGTATTGTCTGTTCTAGAAGTAGGTTAACTTATAAGTCGTGTGCTGATGATATAACCAGTTGGTTCAGAAAGTTCACGTTAATTACCTCCTCAAGTGGAAAAATGAAAAATAAAGTTACATGAAAACGTAGTGCACAAAAACCATCAAAACCTTGATTGTAGTATTAATTTAGTTCTCAATTAACTTACTTTATTTATTTTTTTACAAAAAATCTGTACCCGCGCACGTCTAATGCATCAGTGATTACATATACTAAGATACACTTAAATTGTGTTTGCATATATTATGTATGTATAGTAGGATTATGGTATTCAGGACCGATTATGACAGTTGTGAAAATTACTAAAACTAGTATTTTAATATAATATTATATCAAGTCAACTGCTCTTCAGCTGTCACATTATATTTATAAAATAGTACGTATATAATAATGCATTTAGTAAAATGATATCAATAGGGCCTATTGACAAAACGGCATCGTTGGCCGTGTGGTCTAACGCGCTACTCTCGCAGTAGAATAGACCACCGATAACGGGGAGATCGAGGTTCGAATCTTGGTCGTGTGTACTGAGGTTGGTTTTCCCTAAATGGTTTTCCACTCTTCCTCCACGCAAATGCGGGTACACTTCCTATAAATATAGCATTCCTAATTCCTAAAACACTGACGTAATTAGTACTTGAGCGTGTAACCCGAACGGGTAGTAAGACGCGGTGCTAAAAAAAAATTGTTGGTATTTTTCTAAAAAGATACTTCTTACCAGAACCTCACTATACTTTTAAAAAAATCTAGTAACAATTTAACAATCATTTTAACCTGGTTAAAGAAAACCTCAATGTCTAAAATAAGCTGAATAATCGCCATTATTCGGTAGAGCCCCATTACACAATTACCCACCTACCCACAGCGTTTAATAAAGCTCGTTAACAATGTAACTACCAGTTCGAAACAAAGAAGGAAGATGAGGATAGCCTACTTTCTAAAACAACATCTCACACACAAGCAAGGAGGAGACTAAGAAATGATCTAAACAGGTTTAATCTGTGCAAATAAAATGTAGAGACTCGCTTGAGATGTTAACAAAAAAAACTGTCACGTGGAATAAGACGTCAAGTTAGCAATAGACTGGATTGAAGGTGATGGAAGAGTTCAAAGTTCGCTTTCGGCCGAGGGCACTAGCTTGGAGAAGGGAAAGGTGGCTCACCATATAATCCATTATTGTGGTTTTCCCATCCTCTCTACACGCGAGTAGGGGTGCAATACACTTTCATCCTTGCGTCAGTATCATCTTCATTGGTTTGCCTGTGAAGGGAGGATTCGAGGTGTATTGGTGTGGATTTTCCTTCAATCGTTTACCACCCCTTCCTCCACGTAAATGCGGGTACATTACCTCTAAATTCTACCTCCATTGTACCTAATTTAGTCATGTATATGTGCGAAAAGCCCAAACGGGTAGTAGAACAGTGAACCTGGAAAAGTTCGTCACCCTAGCTTAGATGGTAATGTGTTTAACCACCGAGCTAATGGTCCCTTGTTTGAGTCCCGGTAAATAGAAACAATTGGATAATCAGTGAAATTTATTTTCACAGTGATGAATTAATCACTACCCACTTCGATGGCTGCATGATCTAAATCAATAGGCTAGACTGTCGATGACGGAGAGATCGTGGTTCGATCCCAGTCGGATGTATTAAGTTTTTTTTAAAAATTGTTTACCCTTTCTCTCTCTCCACGAAAATTTGGGTACACTTCTTCTAAATGTAGCCTTTATCATCCCTAAATTATTAGCGTAATTAGTACATACATAAGCGTATAAAATTAATTTGTAGTAAGATGCAGTGCTAAAAAAAACTATTGTGGGACTTAGTGTTGTGTCTAGAGTTAAGTTAGTTTGTAAGCCATTTGCACATACAATCAGTTGGTTCATAAAGTGCATGTTATATACCCTAAATAAAATTTTAAAAGGCGTAAAAGAAACATTGTTCATAGAGTGCCATGCTATGTACCCCAAATACAGTTTTAAAACACGGTTAAAGGGTTTATTAAAATTAAAATACAGTAAATAAAATCCATTGCTTAGCAACCGTTCGCTTGCTCTCGCTTTGCGCGTTGCTATGGGCCATAGAAAGTGACGTAAGGTCATCTCATCCAATAAGGCAGATGACTAGACAGATAAAGCGACTCGACGAAGACCAGTAGTAAATGATAGAAGGAGATCCTAGAGAAGAGGAAATAACGCGGGAAGAGTGGGGGAGATAAAGGGACAGGAATAGATAGAAAAAGAAGAGGGAATGACTTAACCGAAACGAGCGAATAATAAAAACCAAGAAAGAGATAGGGGGGGGAGAGCGCAGCATCCTCTCACACACGATCTGGGTGGTCTTGGAGACAAGTGGTCTCTCGTGAGAGACAGACTGGAACGGTTCGTACGAGCTAACCCAAGAGCACAACGCGGTATCTCGTCGGGTTACGAGCATTAAATTCTTCTTGCTTTATTTTTATTTTTTGTGTGTACGACGCGTCTTACTACCCGTCTGGGTTATCTCACAGATTTATACAAAACTATTATAAAGATGGTATTTTGGAGTCTGAGGTCTTAAGATATATTTAATTTTATGATAGATTAAGATACTTAACCTGGAACTGATAAATCTGGCGATGAAGTTGTCCCAGTTTGCTTACCTGGGGCGTTTGTGGGACGAGTTCGATGGATCTTCACACGATTTATATTCACTTCACACTCATAACTATTAATAAATGCTATTAGAGTGAGTTTTATCGAAACAATTGTGTATGAGGCTTCATGATAGCGTGCAGAAACGACGTGAATGGGGAAGTCGAGCTGTGATGTTTTCAAACTTGTATCTTTAGACCAAACCCTTAGCAAATTGATCTAAAGTTCTCGCGGAAAAAACATGATTTAACACGTGTACCACACTAAAGAAAATTATTTAAATATTAAAAAGGTGGTAAATGGAAAATATGCGAGTTATATAAAATGATAATAAAAGTAATATAAAAAATAGAAGAATAAAGAACTTCATACTTAACAGATGGGAAAGGTAGATTTTAAAAGAAATATAGCCTCATTTGTGTAGAGTGAAAGTGAGGAATCACTAGGGGGAGGGGGGGACACACACCTCATTACACCCGTCCATGATTTTGAAATATTACATCTTCATCATTAGCAAAACAAGTTAAACGAGACTGACGCCTCTGTCCGTAGGTCCTCTCGTATGGGCTACTAATTACTGTTATTATTTGGTTTGAGAGACGTGTTGGGGTTTAAAGGATGCATCAACATAAAGATTATTAGTGAATTTTAGAGACGCGTTGATCCTTAAGGGACCATTTGAATCATAAATCCAAATACAAACTTTAAAAAAAGCAATAAAAAGAGGGGAAAAAAAGACAGAAGAAAGCTAAGATAATGAAAAGACATGGTAGTGTGAGGTTTAAGAAGAAACAGTAAATGACCAATGGAAATTTAAGGGAAACCAGAGACGAATTTTCATAGGAATAGCTTTTTAGAAAATACAAACACTTTTTTTATTCTGTCAAAATTGATAACATTTTACCGTATTATTTGCGTTATTAATTTTTTATAATAAGAGTGAAAGCTGCAGCACATTACTTCACGTATGATCACGTGAAAGTGAATCTAGTAGCTTCTTTAACCTTTATATAAGGTTTTTGCTATGAAAATAGGACTGTAATAAAAATGGAAGCTCAAAGCATTTCCGGTCTTGGTGAAATGTTTTAACTGTTTGAGAAATTAAACGTAATGTCTTATAGCTTTTTTAAAAATAATTTATAGCATATAAACAAATATATACAATTTAATTACAATTATTATAAAATAGAATATGTTATAGTATATCATGGTTTTATTAGTAGGGCCTAGAAGCCTTATTTTAATTAATAAACCAATAAACGATTTTTTTTAAATATGGTAAGTGGTTGACCTCGGTGGTCTTGGGATAAAGTGCTCGGCTTAGGACCTAAAGTTCGTGGGTTCAAACCCATCTGGAGTCGACAAATTTTTCTCGGGAGATAAAAATCCGTAGCACAACTTCCTACTGATAGGATGTAAAGCCATCGGTCCCATATCGATTGTGGCATGTGAAAGAACCCTGGAAAGTATGTGAAAATACCTTTCCTGGCAAAATTTATAGGCCCTTTCACTCTCGCTAGTAGAAATTCTCGTTTTTTTGTATATTCAGTCGGTTCGAAAAGTGCACGTTAAATACCTCGAAGAAATAAATGATAAATATATGATAAAAGTGTTTCAATAAATCCATTATGTTTAACATTACTCTTTGGTAGTGTTTTTACTCTAGTAAAAGTTACTAAAAGTGGGGGAAAGTGTTATAAGCCTTGCCTGAATATTGGGGTAAGCTTTGTTTGTTTGTTTGTTTGTTTGTTTGGCTACAAGTATATATTGTATGACGTTTTGAATCACTTTACCAGTGGTGTGAGTAGACTCACAACCAAGAGAGAGAGAGATAGATAGTTGAAATGGTCCGATGCGAGGAGACAGGGTGTATAATGGTTGCAGGTAGCCATGCAGGCGCCGAGAGGGGCTGACGGCTTGTTCGCATGCAATCATCCCTCGCCTTTTCCCGCCATCACTGAATCCACCCCTCGCACAGCTACCGGCCAGGCTAGCGTGTTTTGTGTGTAGTATAACCCGAAGGGGTAGTTTAGCCACCTATTCCCTGATTTTGGTATGAAGCCCGTCATGGAAGGCCTTATTTCCTACCAGAATACTACGTAATAATATTTTGGAAGGATAAAAGGCCTTTAAAGAACTGTCCTGGAAGGCCTTTCATCCTACCAAAATACTACTATACAGTAGGCTTCTGCTACGAAATAAGGCCTTCCATGACGGGATTCCAACCACAATCAAACTCTCTAATCCTGTATTTCGTAGGGCTCGATTCTCCCCACTGTCAGGAATACTGTAATATGTGTCAACTAATATAGAGATATTAGTTCAAGAGTCCCAGGTTCAACTCTGACCAAGTGTAGTAGTGGTTTCCCACGTGTGATTTATCACTATAACCCCCAGTGGTGTAGGCCTACTACACATGGGTCTAAATGTCAAACTCACTTAGTCTATTGTATTGGTTTGGCTGGTTGGGACTTGAATCCCGGTCAGATGTATCGAAGGTGGCTTATCCTAAACTTTTTTCCACTATACACCCACGTAAACCCGTAAAGATATCCTCTCAACTCTACCATCCTAATTCCTATCACAAAGTGTCAGTGTCCGAATGCTTTAAGGCATCACTCTCGCAATATACAAGAGTGTCTATGATGGGGAGATCGGGGCTCCTATCCCGGTTGGGTATACTGAGGTGTTTAAAAAAAAGTTTCTCCTTTACCTCCATGCAAATGCTGGTACACTTTATATATACTAAAACCTTCCTTATACCTAACTCATTAACGTAATTACTATGCATGCATATATAACTTGAATAGGTATTAAGACTCGGTAATGAAAAAAATATAAAAAAATAACGAAAAGAACATGGAGGAAATGAGTTATACTGTTCACAAAACTACTTAACGTAATAATTTTAAAAAATGTTAATAAGCAACAACCAACGGAACTATAAAAATAGGTGACTGTATGGTCTGTATAATATACTCTATTTCTTTTCGGCTTCCAACTAAAAATATCTCCTGTAATTTGGTTTGGAAATTGATATTTTCCCAGAAAGGAAACAAATTAATTCGATATTAAAGATTATTTGATATATTCATAGATAATAGCCGTTGTCTACATTGTTTAAGACACCAGTATAGCAATAGGTGTACAAATTAAATAAATATTCGCCCAAGGTTCACATCCTAAAATTTCCCTAAGTACAGGTTTCAGCTTTCTAAGTTTTTAGATTTTGAAAATTTAAGCTCTTTAAAGACAAAAACCCAAAAATATACATTTTAGTTTATTTATATAATAAGATAAAGCTATCAAAATTGACCCCATCTGTCAAAAGGAGTCCTTTCATAGCACATGACTTGGCGTACAAATATATTATATAAGATTTATCAAATCTGTTTACTGTCATTTAAAATATAAAACAGAGCTTATGTCTTATAAACCTATTGCAGTCATGTATTTATAATGATGAAAAAAAATACTCGAAAGTATTGTTTTTCCTTGCTGCTAAGACAACATTAATGACGTCATGTCGTCATCAGTGGTCAAGTGATTAGCGTTCTATACTCTGGATTCAAAGCCCGAGGGGTCAATTTCAACCAATGTTTGTTAAAGTGTGCAATTTTAAGACATAAGGTTGTAAAATTACCTTGAAACACGAACACTTTTAATCTGTGAGACTGCGAGAGGGGAGGGAAAAAAAGGAAGAAAGTAATGTTTGAGTTTGCCAAATTAAATTCACTAATGAGAACCAAGAAAATATAATTTAAAAACCCAAAATGACAAAAAATAACTTCTTAATAACTTTTCCAGAACCAATCAAAGGATCATGAACACAATGTATGTACACATAAGCATTGTATGTGATGTACCAATAAAAGATGACATCTCATCAACATCTGGGCCCTTTAACTTTAAAATGGAAAATAAATTATTATTTGATTTTTATAAAATTCCTTTTTTCCAAGCCAAAATAACAGTCTTAGAGTTTATAAGGAGTCATAAAATTCTTAACCGACTGAATATTGAAGTGTTAATTTTATAAATGTGTTATGTCTATTTTACAATGAGGATTTCCAGAGGTGGATCGAATCAATACTGGAAAAATAAAACGGAGATTAATGATTGTTTAGGTAACTCACATTTTGGGGTAGGTTACACCATCCATCACCCATTCATTCAAAATGCGTTAATTTGATATATTAGAAGGTTAGATAACCCCTGAATTAGGTTTATACGTGTACAACATCTTACAACCTGTCTGAGCTACCCGAATAATTACACCAATATTGTAGGTATAGATAAGGTATAGTTTAGAGGAAATGTGACCATGTTTATTTGAAGGGAGAGTAAGAAACCATTCATGGTGTAAATAACTGCCTCATTACACATGATACGGCTTAGAATGATGAAATACCCGTCACTGGCAAACCAGATCAGGCAATGGTGACACTTTAATCATCGTACTCGTTTATGAGGCCCTGAAATTAAATCACACTTGAACTAACTAGTAAGCAAATATGATTCGGGATCCATTAAAATCAAGAATTTCCATTTGTAAATTTCAAGTGCCTGAAAATTTGTTTTTTTCCTTCGTGAATAATAGGTGTACACTTTCAAAAGCAACTGATTATATTATAGCTTATAAACTAACTTAATTCTAAAACCCAGTCTTCAGCGGTATATTCATCAATGTGAAAGGTTAGACCCCACTTTCACCAATGGTGCATTTTTAAACCATATCTGGGCTCGAATCCAAATAGTTAAATAACGACCTATCACTCGCTTTGGTGGTTGCATGGCTTAAGGCATAATTATTACCATAGATTTGACTGTTGATTAAGAGGAGCTTGAGGTTCTAGCCCTGGTTGAGTGTGGTAAGGGTTATTTTTCCTAAACAGTTTCCATATCTTCCTGCACATAAATGCGGGTACAGCTACCCCTAAATTCAACCTTCACTCATCCCGAACCTAATAGTGTAAATATGTGGGTAGCCCAAACAAATGGTAAAACGCAGTGCATAAAATAAAATAAAAAAGCTACTATTTGAGTAAAGGCATCAGACCACCTTAACAGTCACTTAATCTACTAAATACAATGTTTTTATGTGTAAACTTAAAGTCTTTTGGTTTTGAAACCGTATGTACTTGTATTTTTTAGCCTGATATTAATAATTCAAAGGTGCACTTTCCTTGAAAAGGAAGAAAATAATAAGTATGACAGTCCAATCTTTGGTAAACCACCTTATGTCCAAATTAATCCATGTGTAATTTTACTTGTTATTATTTCCCCCCCTTACCTGCCCCCACATTATTTTAATTTATATTAAGACATAAGACATTGCCTTTAGAATTTTTTTTGTGGCACAAGCTGTATAAATATATATAGTAATACATTCTTAATACACTGGCTAGAATGGTAAAAGTTGTTCAAGTGGAGATAACGCTGTATTTTCTATTTAGGAGCAGAAATGTCGCTTATTTGAAGAAAGGCGGGGGGAATTTTGTTCCGTTTCTTCCTACCTCGCGGTTAGATCCGCTGATAACGTTTCGGTTCGTTAATCACCACAGTCACGTTGAAATGAGAATAATGACTTTATCGTCACAAAAATAGTGAAGCTTGTTTTATGGTCGAAATTGAAAGGTTTAGTTAAAATGAAGAACATGCAATAAATAATTCATGGCTGTGGATTAAGAAAATGGGTCCGTTGATTCATAACTGGGCACTTAACAAACGAACTTTAAAATAATGAACCTTAACTGAATCACGGTATTTCTCTTTTGAATGGTCTGGGGTGGTCCCCGGTTTGGATCCTGGCGATGTAAACTTCTCCACCATTTCAGCATGGGTTTGATTTAAAGTAGATGAACATATTTTTATTATTAATATTGAGAATGTTCCCCAATGCTGAATTTCTATCTAACTGAAAATTCTCATCATAAATACAAAAGCATACATTATACCTTTACTAAGTGACAAAATAAAACATTTACTAACTAAAAGATTAATAAAACATAAGAAGACTCAATTCACACTTGGAATGACATTTTTCTACCTATCTGGACTCCTTGCATCATCTGTTATCAAACCATAGCTTTCCATTGAACACACTACATCCAACATCATTGCTGAGGGAGCTGCAGGTCTTATGGAGAAAAACTTTATCTTCGCTCTCTCTCTCATTTAACTGTTGCCAAATCTCCTCGCACTCAGTTATATTGGGAGGTGGTGTGCTAGGGTAAGAAGGAGCTACTGGCAACCTCGACTAACCAGTGTTGTTAATATTCTCTTATATTTGAGGAGAGATTGATCTCACAAAAACGAGTGAATTACTACGCTGTTTACTAATAGTAACCATGCATTTCCCTCACCATTGATATTCAGTGTACCTTTTGCAACCAGGTGGTTAATGGTTGAACTCTTGCCTTCAGGTTCCCATTCTTGGATCATCTTCGGGATACGGATGCCTTACATTATTTTTGCATTGCAAGACTTAGATTATTCCACATCACTTAATTTCTTCATTAATTGTGTTTGGCAGATGTTAACCTTAAAATTTTATTATTTTATTTTACAACAGAGTTGAACTTGAAACATTGCTTTGTACCATACTATATTGTATATCTTAAAGTTTTGTAACAACATTTTAACGTGTCAACATATATTTTAGACTTTTAATCAATTCGTTTATGGCCTAGTTGATGATGCATTATTAATTGTATATAAATGTTTGTATCGGACAGTATGCTTTTTCACCATAATTAAATTCTAACTATACATTTTGACTTGTAATCTCACTTAATCATCTACCAATTTAGCGACCGTTTAATCTATAAATTTAATTTCTTAAATATATATATATTTCTAGAGCAATCTATCTAAGTCTTAACTTTCAATTATAACCACTCCTTACTTTCAACTATTTTTAGAATTAAGAGTAAATAGCCGAAGCTATATTAATGGTAATTACTTCAGTTAGATATCATATTCTGAAAATTGAAAAATGACACCTGGACACGGGAATCGAACCCATGGCATTGGCGTGCTAAGCCAAAGGTCCCGGGTTCGATTCCCGTGTCCAGGTGTCATTTTTAAATTTTCAGAATATTTTTAGAATGTTTTCTAAAATGTTATACATTAATGTGTTTAGGGTGAGAAAAGTGGGAAAATATTTAGGGAAAAAGCACCCCGGTACACCCAGCTGGATTAAAAACCTTAACTTTCCCACCACCGGAAAACCAGACAAGAGGAGACCGAGGCCTTTGTTTGATTTCCCACAGGTGAAGGCCACTATTAATGAAAGCATCAAGGTGTTGGTCAAAGCCATGTAAAAATAGTTACATCTATTCTCTGCAGCATCTAAGAGTCCGTCAGCTTAGCGGGTTAGTTTGATTCTCAGTACAGGCGAAACAATTACCAATTTAGGAGCTGGGACCTTCCTTCCCTCTTACTGCGACGAAATTACAACCGGACTAGAGTGAGAAAACACCCTGATGGAATGCAAGGATGAGAGAACACCCTGATGAAAGACTTGGACAAACACAGTTAACACCCTGATGGAGATTTGTACGAGATAACACCCTGATGAAAGACTAAAGTGAGAAAACAGCCTTATTGAATACAAGGACGAGAAAACACCCTGATGAAATACAAGGACGAGAAAACACCCTGATGAAATACAAGGACGAGACAATACCCTGATGAAATACAAGGACGAG
>CABFWB010000237.1:218802-240074 GCA_902151455.1 Timema bartmani
AACACCCTGATGGAAGACTAGCATGAGATAACACCCTGATGGAAGACTAGCATGAGAAAACACCCTGATGGAAGACTAGCATGAGATAACACCCTGATGGAATGGTAGAATGAAAGAAACCCTGATGGAATGGTAGAATGAAAGAAACCCTGATGAAAGTCTAGGACGTGATTGATCGCTGCCCGTTCTGTTGTCATCTCGGGGGACCTTGTCAAGTCACCGCGACACCGGGTCTTTACATCTGCCGACAGTTTTCATACACGTATGCTCAGACCATATAAATAACACATTACTCCATCTTGCCAGTACCATCTCGTTGAAGAAGTAAATATTTTAATTGTCATACGATAGGTTGGACCAGGGATGGCGAAACTTTTCCAGCCAGTGTGCCATTCAGGGGACTTGCTGAATTTTGGACCAGTCTATTGTGTCACCTATTATTGTTTAAGTTTTTTTAATGAGTCCTTAAAACAATTTTTTTTAATCACCACAGCTTACATTGTTCAGGTTATACGTATATTTTATAATTGCTCTAATAGGGTAGGGATGAGGAAAGAACCATTTTAGAGATAATATACCCGCATTTGCTTGGAAGAATAGTGGGGAAGCCCTTTAGGGAAAACCACCCTTAGTAGATCCTGGATTTGAACCCACCAATCTTCTCGTCATCAGCATGCCAGTCTGATATTAAGTTGACATATTGCATTTTGACAGTCATATATTATACGCTCGGTTCAAACCTTGTTGCCTTCAACAGCACAAAAGATGCACTTAAGTACGAGCCAAGACGATTTCTAACTGATAACTCCATGAAGTACTGTGTGACATGACATGACTGTCGAAATGTTATAGACTTCAAACAATTATATATCGTTGGGAATATTTTTTAAAATATGTTAAACATACTTATAGGCGTGACGTAGAAAAACAAGATTTGGGGGGGAGTGGGTTACATCACCCGGGAACGTTATGGATCCCCCTGAGGGGGTATACGTATAGACATACAAATTTTATTTTATAAAGGTATTTGTACAATTTTTAAAGGCGTCCCTTAGAAAAATTATCTTTCCACACACTTGACTGTGAGTGAGAAAGTTCCACCTTTTACTAGTAGGAGAATGTAGAGCAAATGTACCAGAATTCGTTTGATTGGAGATTAGGAAACTATTAAGGAAGCTAATCCTCAGTAGGCCTACATCCATCCGGGATTCAAACCCCTAATTCTCCATCTCTGGCAAACCAGACAATACGAGACTCACGTCATTGCTTGTGGTCCCACTAGCATGGGCTCAGCATTATTCAAGTTAGTAAAATATGATGAAGTTGATTATATTTAGTATTTTAATCTCTCTATTTAAAAAAAAACCCATCACATTCGACATGACATTAAAATATCATATGGCAATGTAATAAATAACCTTAATTTAGTCTATAGCCTTAGACAGATCGATGATCACACGGACTGAGGAGTATACCTCATCTGCTCTCGTTTGACAGTGTTGGAGAGATCTGAGCTCTATTCCTGATTGGAGGTATTGAGGGAGCGTCTTAATAAATGGTAGGGGTGTACTGATTCAGTAAAACAGATTACCGATACCGATTACTGATTGTTTAAAATAATTGTTCATGTTACGATTATTTACACCGATTAGTCCCGATTATCCATTATTTATTAATAACTATTAGGGAACATGCTTAAGAGAATGATAACAGTTAATGTAATTCATACAAAACGATTTTATTTAAAAATCAACAGTTAAAGGTTTGATAATCTTAATTTTTGATTAATCTTTGCATAACCGGCGAAAATTGGAACTAGATTTTTAGTTTTGTCAACGATATTAATTTATATTTCTTTATCTGGTTATGTAATCTTTGCATGGCCCACAATCCAGATTAAGTTTTTTTTTCACTAAACTCCTACCTAAAAAATTTCGCTTTAAATTTTACTTAAGAAACCCCCGATCAATTGGCATAATAATCGCCGATTACAATTAATTGCCGATACACTAATAATCGCCCGATAACGATTCATCGGTATCCGCAACGCTACACCCCTACTAAATGGCCTCCCACTTTCATTCCAGGCAAATGTGGGTACCATTACTCTAAACTCTACTTTCCTTCTCCTTAACCCCTTACGGTAAAAATGTGGATAGCACGACGTGGTAATAATCTAATTACTCTCCGAACAAACTTTGTAATGACCCAGATTATGATGACCTAAATATGGTAAAAAATGATAAATAAAATAACTTAAATTTTTTTAAAAGTGTCTCCAAGTTTTCAAAAAATGGCCTAAAAAATATAAACAAAAATTTGTAATAAATGCACATGACTAAACCAAAGACGCACTTTACAAAGGTAAACCAAAAATTATCATACAATGATTAACTCAACAACTAAAGTCTTGTATTCTTCTAAATATAATATTGATTTACAAATACCTGCTTCAGAAGTAACAGCTACC
The DNA here is from genome assembly GCA_902151455.1 of Timema bartmani. Classification (NCBI taxonomy): domain Eukaryota; kingdom Metazoa; phylum Arthropoda; class Insecta; order Phasmatodea; family Timematidae; genus Timema; species Timema bartmani. Next base: position 221,273 of record CABFWB010000237.1, read on the forward strand.
CCCTCCCAACGCAGCCCTTAAGCCTACATTATCTTCTCATTCTGATCATGTATTGGAAATATTTATGCATTTATAACATATCGATTAGTATTAAGGAATATATTTAATAACCCCATGACTACCTTAAAATGACTTAAAAACTCCCATAAATGCTTAAAAATCACTTTAAAAGGATTTTAAAAAAGAAGAAAATATTACCTTTAATTTAAAAATGACAAAAAATGACCATAAAATGACCTAAAAATTATCAATTTCTACAACCAGCGGATCATGAATCGAGTGGCTGTACTTATGAGCATTTTATGTAATGTACCAATAAAAAGCTGACATGTCATCAAACTCCTATTCCTGATATTGAGATATATTCGATTGGGTTCAGCTGAAATATATCGCAAGAGATAATAATGTCAAGTCCCCGATATTTACATAATTCTAATGGGTTGAACGGTTTTAGCTTACTGTTTTATGGAACGGGGTTGTTACGGCCCTGTTGATTAAACCGGGGAGGGAGACCACACACGCAGTTGAGGTCGACTCCTTCCAACATCCCCGCTTCATTCTTTTTAAAAAAGACATCTCCATTATCTTCGGTCATATAGTTCCGCAGCCGGCCGCCGCATGGCGTTGAGACTGCGACACACTGTGTGCGACCGTGTAGAGAGCCCCAACTTAGATTTTATTTCATTCTATATGTGTTTTTTTATTTAAAAAACAAACAAAAAAACACTTAACTCGTTTGAGGACCGCCTGGTTATAATGAACACCAAAACTACTTGTTTCCTGCGTCCTGAAGTCAATTTGAAGTTTCCAACCGAGATTCAAATAAGAACTCACCGGAAATCTTCAGTGTGGTTAGCTTATTAATAGATAATTATGAATGATGATTTTAAACTACTGCTTAGTTTTATTCTATCAACTGGCATTCAGACTAAATGTCAATCTCCTATAGTCTGCTCTTCCGGTGACGGAAAGATGGTATTCGAATTCTGACTGACTGCGTGTACTAAGGATGATTATTTCTAAATTGTTTTCCTCCCTATTTTAACTCAAATGTGGCTACTTTTTCTTTAAATTTTACTTTATTTATAACTTTCCCACTAAAGTAAATTAATACGAATAACGTTGGGAACTAAATTACTCAATAGATGGTTTATGTGTTAATCTTTTAATTTAAATATGATTGTGTATATTATCTTTATAAGTCTGAAAAAATAAATAAAATTGATATTAAGGATAAAATCAGCTCAATGAGCTGCTTTAATTTGATTTTTAATAATTTGGTGCCTGGTGCTTATCACAAAGTTCTTTAATCTACATTATTTCGAAAGATTTGATGAATACGAGAAATGGTAAGATTTTCTATCTTTATAATTTATCACCAATTATTGTTCTTCTTAAAATATATTTCTATGTTTGTTTTGAAGTGTCTGAATATGGACCTTTATGTTACATTATTTAAATTACCTAGCTGAGATGGGGACTGGCCTAATAGTACTGAGCCCATCCTAGTGAGCGAATAATTAGGAAAATTAACTAAATTTTTAGAAGACCCTTCTTTTACTCAAAGTTATGTATTATGATTGTTACTAGTTATTACTATTATAAGTATAAGTATTATTATTATTATTATTATTATTATTATTATTATTATTATTATTATTAACTAGGGGTGAACTCATATTCAATATGAACTTTCTGAACCTACTTATTTTGTCAGAACGCAAACAAACTAGCACAACTCCAGTAGCCACAACACTCACAGTTCATCACTTCGAAAGGAGACATTCCCTATCTCTCCAACTATATATAAGTTACACATTTTTCCTCATGACGAGATCAAACCCGGGACACTTAACAAAGAAGACAGACACGCTACCGACTGATCTAAGGAAATGGACCAAAACACTTAGTGAGTTTCTTTATTTGTTTATGGTTTTTATTACGTTTTATATACCAGTGTCTACCTCTAGTCCGAACGGGTAGTGAAACGTGGCTACATATAACATATTAGATAATTAAAACCTAATATAAGGAAACATAATAGAAGGGTTAGTTTAAAAAAATAAATGGATCAGAATCCGACTTGAGAAAAAATCAGTAGCTCACAATATGGATAAGTTTATATATTATTAATATATCTTAACAGGTGTCCGAACTATGGGCCACCTAAGTCAGAATCAAACTCGTGGAATCGTAGTCGGGAATGTAGGTTTTAGGAAACACCAACAACTATTTTTGCGGTCAACATTGAATAAATTTAAAGATATTATTATCATTTTATTTACTATAGTGGCATTTATATTATTTATAGAGTAACAGTTGAACATAATATGATTTGACGTAATAAAGTAGTTTGTTTTTATTTATACACTGTGTCTTACCATCCGTTCGGACTATCTGCATATTTTCACTAATACAGTAGGGATGAGGAAGACAAAATTTAGGGGAAATATACCCGATTTGTGTGGAGTTGAAGGGGGGAGCCATTATAAAAAAAACACTCTCAGTGCGAGGTACACACGACCAGGATTCGAAGCCAAGCTCCCCTTCATTGGTAATCTAGTCCAATATGAGAGTGACCCCTTTGAGCCGGTGGCTACCGATACGGTTATAAAAGTAGTACAATTTTAAACTCAGCCTAGTGTGGCAATCTCAATGTACAGTCCAATTTTCATAGGAAAACCCCTTTTCTCATTCCTGCGTCTTACTACCTGCTGAGGTTATACAAATATAATTATATAATCCCTACTCTAATTGGCTAGGAATGAGGAAGGAAGTATTTTAGAGGTAATCTATCTACATTTGCATGGGAGGAGAGTGGGAAACATTTTTTTAAAAAAACACCGTCAATAGACCTGACCGAGATTCAAACCCCTATATCCACGCAATCTGAAGCGGGTCACCTTTATCTCACAGCTATAATTACTAAATATACTTTCACGTATTCATACGCCAGGTCATGTTACCTGCGTCACTTTTGATAGTGTTTCTAAATAACTATATAGTAAGTAACATACGTACTTAAATTTTGGCTACAAAAAATTTGTTTGTATTTTCTAAAATGCCCTTCTTGTAAAAAATGGGGTTGTAGATTAAATGTAACTAGGATGGTAATGTTCACATTGGTCATATCTGCCTCCTTAGCTCAGTTCGGTAACGTGTCTGTCTGCTTAGTTAGAAGTCCCGGATTCGATTCCCGGCATGGCCGAAAAGTTTACTTTTGGTAAAATGTGGATTTCCCCTTTTACAGTGATGAACGAACGTCTGTGGGCTGGATCTTGTTCCTGTTCTGGATTTAAGTTAGTTTATAAGTCTGATGCTGATGTAATCAGTCAGTTAATAAAGTGCACGTTAAGTAATTCAAATAAATTAATAAATAAAGGGGAAAAAAATGCTCATGAAACCTCATAGTGTTAAATAATATGAAGCTGTTCTTTGGTCTCTAGAGAGTTGAACAGTTCTGTACAAGAGAGGTTGAGAACAGTTAGATGTTAAACAATTACTCCCAAATAAAACATTTGTAGTCAACTATGCGAGCAATACATTTAACTAACTTAATGAAACAAGGGTTATATTTTACACGCGGGTAAGCAGTGTGAGTACTACTACCCATGTAACAGGAAACATAAGTTTCCCTTCTATAAAGTTTACTTGCCCCCGCTACCCCGTATTCACCCATACTTCTCACGTTTCCAGTGGAGCTATTAGGCATACTTGAAACCCCTACCACCCCGCCTTTCCCTCTAACCCTCCCGGGCTATTTGAGTAGGGGAAGGAGGGAGGAGTCAATCCCCGCGGTGAGCCCAAATTCCTCCCACTCCATGGGTAAACTATTTAATTAACAACACTTTCAAGGTCAATCGCTGACATCTACCCGCGGTATTCCGAGTGGAAAATGAAAACGAGGCGAAGAGTACATCTCAGCTAGGTTGAGACTTGTTATGAAAGAAACAGCATCGGTGGTCTCATGGTCTTCTTGCCGGTCACGGGGAGATCAGGGTTTAAATCCCATTAGGGTCTTCCTAAAAAGTTTCCCCCTCCCCACCACGCAAATGAGGGTACATTTCCTTTAAAATTCTACCTTTATAAGCCTTTTCCCATCATCGTAATTAATGTTTGCATATAGCCCGTACTGGTTGCTAAGATTTCAACTCAAGGGATCCAGTTTGACTCCCAGCTGGGTGATTTTTTTCCACATTTGTTAAGTTCGGTGTGGTTTTCTCCCATATTCTCCAGGCGATGGTGGAAAGGGGGTAGCGGGGTAGGAGAGGATGTTGAAAGCTAAATATATCAAGATGGATTAAATAACCAAACTATTATAGTTGATAAGTATGGTTAAGAGCAGCATCTAAATTTCATATTCTTTACACTGAAAAATGACCCCTGGACATGGGAATAGAACCTGGGACCTTTGGCTTAGTACGTCAATTCTCGTACTGATTCTCTTACCTCGAGTGAAAAATAATCATTGGCACTGGACGAGTAATGGATATCTCAGTGGTAAGAGCATCGGCGTACTAAGCCAAGAGGCCCTGGGTTCAATTCCCGTGTCCAGGGGTCATTTTTCAATTTAAAGAATAACACATATAGCTATCAACATGGAAAATTGTATCTTGACTTGCTGCGTGACGTAGCTGAGGAAGCGACATCCTTAAGTTGACTAGCTCGGTAGCTGTTATAGTTCTAATCAGATGTTTCACTCAGATTAAAATATTTACAAAACTTTTAATGGCTAGAGCCTACATGAGTTTGGCGTTTACTGGAATGAACAAAAAACTATTTTCTATAACACTAAACAAAGTATCATTAAATATAGCCTATTTGTAAATATAATTTAAAAGTTGAAATTTTCCACTCTGAAAAGAACAAAAATCTACATATTTTGTTTGTTCATTAAGCTGTAAATGCACGGGGAATGAAAGGTAACTTATAAAGGATCTTAGGAATGCTATTTGTAAATCAAATTATGTAGTTTAGGCCTAACAGGGGGGTCACAACACATATTGTGTAGTAATTTGAATTTTCCTCCTCCCCTGTTTGTTCTCCTACTGCCGGACATCTCCACCCAGTTACTTTATAAACTCACTTGGTTTTTGTCATTTATGAATTTCTGCTCGAACTTTCTAGCGCTTTAAGGCGATTGGCCCTTTTCATTTGGTGTGGAAATGCAGAGCCATGGGAACAAATGTTTATCTTCAAGAACTCTCATTGTTTTGCCATTTTCTTTTCGGAAACGGTTTGTTCAAGAATAGAAACATGTTGATTAAGCTATACTTTGTATATACACACCTCCTGATCAAGTATCGATAAAATTGACATTGTTCAATATAAAATTGCCAGCTTCATAACAAAAAATAAGAAAATGTAACAATTAATAAACATCGATACATTATCTTAGAATATTTGTTGAAAATATTAACATAAACATTTCACTCGTTCTTGAAAAATCTTATATTTCCAAACGTATGATTTTTTCGCAAGATCTGTCCGGTAGTTAGCGCGCCATCTACGGTTTCCGTGATCCATCTGTTCTTGTTGGCGTGGAAGGCTACTTTGGTCGGTTGTGAAGCTACGCCACGCCTTTCACCCTCCACGCCCACAATCCCACAAAATAGGTTTTAGACTTGCACTCGACAGGGCCAAGGGCCTTAAGCTCATTCGAGCGTAGAATATTTATTGCACAGTTATTTTAACAAGTGTATAATTTATAAGCTATAAATAGTGATTCAATTATTTCAAATCATTACAGTTATAAGGGCTTAAACTTGCTATTGCCATTGCTACCATTGTTAAGATAAAGCAATTAATGTATTACCCGCTTCGGTGACCACATGGTCTAACGCGCTACTCTCGTAGGGGTCTAGACTGCCGATGACGGGGAGATTGAGGTTCCAATCTAGGTCGGGTGTATTAGAGTGTTTAAAAAAATAGTTTTCCACTCTATCTCTCCACACAAATGCGGGTACATTTCCTCTAAATATAATCTTTCTAATACCTAGAACTACTATCGTAATTATTAGAATACATAAGCGTATAGCCCAATTATTAGAATACATAAGCGTATAGCCCGATAGAAAGAATCGGAGATAAAAATAATTAATATATGTGGCGGAAATTTAGTATAACTAGACATGTAACTTATATTAAGTGTAAGCCTACATAATGAAATATTTATAATATTAATATTATAAATATTTAATTATGTACACCCCATATGTATGTCTAGATATAATAAATTTTAGCTTCTCACATTAATTACTTTACCTTAACAATGGTACCCTATTAAAATTTGAAAGCATAAAATAACAAGTTTGACCCTATATAACTATTGAACCGTATTGATTTAAAATCATTGAATTACTATTTATAGCATATTGCTTAATTATACAACGTATGTACTGCACGACTATGTAACGTAACTCTTGAGTCAGGTAGTCATATTTATTCAAACATAGGCCTAACACTTACTTGAGTGCAAATATTAACTATGCAAATAATTTTTTTTATAAACTTGTGTTTTTGGATTCATATAAATCAATTTTAGAATTTCACAAATAATTATATTATCTTTACAAGTTATTGATTAATTTATACTTTAATTCATCAATTAAATTATGACCACATACTTCCTAATTTATGTATTATAAACTTATTACCATTTTTACTTTCTCTCTATCTTACAGGTAGAGAAAGTATTGTGATCGTCAAAAAAATCGAACTCGAGATTTTGATGAATTTTGACGTTTCATGACTTCCTGAATCCGAAAAAGTGGTTTTTGAATTTCCGTCTGTCTGTCTGTCTGTCTGTCTGTCTGTCTGTCTGTCTGTCTGTACCTCCAACTAGAGCCTAAACTATTTTACCGNTATTAATTTATATTAATTTTTATTTGACTGTTTAACGTGGAACAAATTTACAAATTTTAGGTTAGTTGTAGATAATATATAAGTTTTCTCTCCTTATTATCAATCTTATAAATTTACTTACCAACAAATCACTATGGATATTATTAAAAATTAACTACACACTTGTGAAAATTGTGCAATAAAACTTTTATCATCAAATGACATTAAGGAAACTTCACGAACGTGTTTGTTCACAAAGTCCACTCCCAAACTAGCCCGTACGTATTGTAGTGATCTCCGGTTCGCTATAGTCTTCTCCGTGATACATCCCAGTGACCGGTTGTAATTAATTGCTCTATAGAGTGTGTAGAACGTGAGAGGGGGGGCAGTGATGCGAGACGTAGGACTATTAGGCTACGCGCGGCTTTCAACGATTCCACGTCCCGCTCGCTGCAGATTTATTAACCGGGAAACCTAATCAAAATAATCAAATAGATTAGAGCTATCCTCATTATATCGATTTCACTGTAGATGTTAGTCAATATATTCTATTATAAATTGTACAACGCCTTAGCTCAGTTGGTAGTGAGTCTGCCCAGTAAGATAAGGGTCCCGGGTACGATTCCTGGCGTGGCCGAAAAATTGATCACTGGTGAAAAGTGGGTTTCCCCTTTCCACAGTGATGAATTAACGGCTAGGGGGCTGTTCTATATCCAAGTTAGTATAAATCGTGTTTCATATAATAAGTCGATTCATTATGGGGCCCCTAGACGATCAGTCAGACTGTCAGTCCTAAGATTGACAGTCAGACTGTCAGTTTTCATCAGTATTTACAACGAGACCGTACATGGTCAGTCTTCATATCAGTATTTGTATCAGTCTCAGCTCCTGCATGCAGCATGCAACAACATGGATGATAAGAAAAAGGAGTGGACAGTCTGTTTGCTACTGAGACTGAAGGAAATACTGACGAGTGCGCTTGCAAGGTCAGGCATACTGTCAGTCTGTCCCACCACTTGCAAGACTGATGGACTGGAACTGATGTAATGAGAAAATTCGGATCACATCAGTATTTTAGTCAGTCCGTCCATCAGTCCATCAGTACTGCCCCTACACGATCAGTCAGACTGTCAGTATTAATTATTACTTTATTAATACTGACAGTCTGACTGATCGTGTAGGGGCCCTATTAAATGCACGTTAAATACCTTAATAATAATAATAAAAATAATAACAGTAACAATAAATATTACATATTGTACAGGTTAAAAATGACACACGTAATCCTAATTTGTTAGGGGTCCTGGGTTGATTTTTGGTGTGATTGAATATTTATTATTGGTGGGGTTTGGACTGAGAGACTTGGTTCTCTCATGGTATTAAGCTAGTTTATATTATTTTCTACACCGTGTCTTACTACCCGTTCGGGCTACACGCATAGTCAGTCTATTAATAAGTTACGTTGTTATGAAAAGGATGAGAATGGTTGAATATATAAGTAAATGTACCTGGATTCCCGCGGATGAAGAGTAATAGACCGTTCAGAGGAAACTGGTCCGCGTGGACCCAGCTAGGATTTAAATTCTGTCCTCCCAGTTACCGAAAAATCAGGTTAAATTAACTCCATTTTTAGACCGCATGCTCACCGGCGTGGGTAGACCTAGTTTGTAGGCCGTGTGATGATCTAATCATTTGGTTCAGAAGGTGTACGTTGTATTACATGTATACATATATGTGTGTGTTAATTAGACCAAATTAAACATGTTTATTCTGTATAAAAAAACACGATCAGTCAGACTGTCAGTATTAATTATTACTTTATTAATACTGACAGTCTGACTGATCGTGTAGGGGCCCTATTAAATGCACGTTAAATACCTTAATAATAATAATAAAAATAATAACAGTAACAATAAATATTACATATTGTACAGGTTAAAAATGACACACGTAATCCTAATTTGTTAGGGGTCCTGGGTTGATTTTTGGTGTGATTGAATATTTATTATTGGTGGGGTTTGGACTGAGAGACTTGGTTCTCTCATGGTATTAAGCTAGTTTATATTATTTTCTACACCGTGTCTTACTACCCGTTCGGGCTACACGCATAGTCAGTCTATTAATAAGTTACGTTGTTATGAAAAGGATGAGAATGGTTGAATATATAAGTAAATGTACCTGGATTCCCGCGGATGAAGAGTAATAGACCGTTCAGAGGAAACTGGTCCGCGTGGACCCAGCTAGGATTTAAATTCTGTCCTCCCAGTTACCGAAAAATCAGGTTAAATTAACTCCATTTTTAGACCGCATGCTCACCGGCGTGGGTAGACCTAGTTTGTAGGCCGTGTGATGATCTAATCATTTGGTTCAGAAGGTGTACGTTGTATTACATGTATACATATATGTGTGTGTTAATTAGACCAAATTAAACATGTTTATTCTGTATAAAAATCTTGTGCCGTAGCCTCTCTTTCCCTCTCTCTCTCACACATATATATGTATATATATGTATATATATGTATATAAACTTTATAGCGTCATCCCGCAGGATAGCTATACTACCGAATGGCCACCACATGTTGACCAAGATAGTGCCAACATTTGCGGATATAGGGTTTCATGTGGTCGGCACAACGAGCCCTTCGGCCACTAGTCTCAGCTTTCTAGACCGGAGACGCTACTTCTTTATTCAAGTAGCTGCTCAATTGTCCTCACGAGGCTGAGTTGACCTTGTTCCAGAACACACTGCTTATAAAAAAAAAATTGAAAGTGCCAGGAATTGAACCCCGGATCTCTGAGCCTACATATATAAAGTAATCTAAATAGGTTCCCAGGAACTCATAGTAAAATATCTGTGGGAATAATTGAATAATATATAATAATTTAAATGTTTAACAAATAAACTTCTTCGGTCAACTCTTTCAAACAAACTCAATTTAAATTATCGTATATATTATTCAATTATTTCCAAAGATAGTTTATTATGAAATCTTTTCGATGATCCTGTGTAATAGAGGTTCAGAATTCAGCTATTCCCGCATTCAACCTAAACTGCTTGTTATTCGTATACTGAGAGATTGGTTGACTCGCGAGACTAGACTATAAATACCGACCTTATGAGAGGAACAAACAATTAGCGAACTAAATAAAACCGCACGTAGAAACAAACTAAAGAAAAATGTACCACCCTAGCAAAAATAAACTAATATCAAAAGGTGGTAGACAGAATAATGTGATAATAAATTCTTAAAAAACTAGCTCAGTTAGTCTCTGGCCTCTATAAATTAACAATTCAACTCGTACTTTGAACCAAAGTTTAACCGGTCGAATAAAAAAAAACTCTTTATTTTGTTCACAAGATCAAGTTCGTTTTATTTATAGAAAACAAACACCTCCTACTTTTATCTCATTAATTACGCAAAAAGCGGGGGAAGGGAAAGCAGTTTTGCCGCCAAATAATTAATTCTTTCATTGAGTGGGCGCTACAAAAAAAAAAAGCTTAATCTTTTATATATTATGTTCTCTCCTTGTTTATTATTATTATTGTATTATTGCGTATACTGTAGTTAAAGTAAATAAGGCTTTTATGCCTGTTTTCATCTTACGTAACTATGTCTCTCTCTCTCTTTTACCTGTCATATTCTAAACGCTTTTCTTTTAACTATCCGGTACGCACCGGAAAGCAAACAAACGTGGAAGCCAGTCTTATTTTTTCTGGTTTGCCGAGGAAGCTGATTTCGAATTCTGGCTGAGGGTAGGCCTACTGAAGTAGTTTTTACCAAACGATTTCCTACTCTTTCTCTGTGCAAATGCTGGTGCTCTATCTTTAAAATTCTACCTTTTTTAGCCCTATCTTTTTGGAGTAAATTATATAAATAGCCATGTGTGACGTGTAGTAAGACGCGGCGCACATACATTTTAATTTTAATTTATTGGAGGTATTAACGTGCACTTTCCGAACCGACTGATTACATCACTAGGCCTACACGAGAATTTCTATGAACGAGGGTGAAAGAGCCTAAACATTTTGCTGAGAAAGGTATTTTCACATCTTCCAGGCTTATTTTACTTGCCACAGTCGACATAGGACCATAGGACCATAGGAACATAGGACTTCCTCTTCGAAGGAAATTGTGCTACGGATTTTTATCGCTCAAGAAAAATCCGTTAATCACAGCTGGATTTGAACCCACGAACATCGGGCCCTGAGGCAAGCACTTTACTCGAAGACCACTGAGGTCGACTGATGTACTTAAAAATCCATCAACCTTTTACTATTTATTTTAAACTGCTTCTCAACTAACTTTTTTTTTTCTAATCGAATTTAATGTATTTTATTTTTAGCACTACATTTTACTATCCGTTCTGGTTGGACGCATATGAAATAATTACGCTAGTGGACTAGGGATAAGAAAGGTGGAACTAGGAGGAAGTGTACTCGCAATTGCATGAAGGGAGAGTGGGAAGCCATTTAGGAAAAAAATACCTTCGTAAATCGAAACGAAATCACCCCTTCATCGATCATCGGTGATCCTATAAATTTCAAGGGTGATGCCCTTAAGTCATTCGACCCCTGAAGTGGGATTTATTCAAATATTAATATTTTTTTCTGTTTCCTTTTTAGTTATTTTTGTTCTTTTGTTATTGTTGTTGTTGTTGTTGGCTCACCTCCGACTATTTCATCCGTGTGTATGTTGGATATTTGTCTGTAACGTGTTTTTTTACTCAAAAACAAACAAATACAATTCTAATGTGTTTTATGCTATGCACTGTACTTTGCATTATCTTCCACCCCATTCTTGTATCTCATCATCCCCCTCTCATTCTAACTTTCGTGTCTTTGTCTTTGTTCGCGTGTGTGTTTGTTATTTCCCGAACAAGGCAGCGCTCTTTTTCCTCTGTCGCCCTTTGATCGAATGTAGCAGGCGGGGGTCATAGTCTCTTTAGCTTCGGCTTTGATGCCGCATCTTTTACGATCGCGAAGGATCCTCTTAAAAGGGTATAAGTGTGTTTGTATTAATGAAACATTATTATAGCTTTTATTTTATTAAGATTACATCATTTAGGGACTCATAAAAAAAATACTTTTTCATACTTTTCGAGCTCCGCACCCTAATTAGTCAATGCTTGGTTAATTAGGAAATTAAAATTATTTTGAACAAACAAAATAGAAGTTCTTAATTGAATATAAAGTTAAAAGAAAACACTGATCCTTGGTGAGTTCAGTAATTTAATAGAGAATATTTATTTTCTTTCATGAAAATATCTAAGGGCCGTATTTATAGTATAGTCAACCCACCTCGGTGGCGTAGTTAGCTAACGTGCTAGTTTCGTGTTGAGCTATACTGCTGAGGATAGGGAGATCAAGGTTTGAATATCGCTCGGATGAGCTGGGGTAGTTTTCCTTAAATGGGTTTCCACTCTCCCTCCACGCAAATGTGGGTTCACTTCATCTATATTCAACCTTCCCAATCCATTAGTGTAATTAGTACCTAAGCGTATAACCCAAACGGTTAGTAAGATGCGGTGCTAAGTATTATAGTCTAGTCTCGGGAGTCAACCAATCTCCAAGTATAGGAGTAGCAAGCAGTTCTAGGGGCCGTATTTATAGTCGTCTCGGGAGTCAAATATATTATTTGTAGTATTATATATATTAGGCTATTTATTATATGTAATTTATAATATATAATACATATTTTATATGTAATATATAAGATATTATACATATTTTATATGTAATAGATATGAGATATATTCAATATACCCCAGTTTATATAATTACTATATAATATATAAATATAGTCATATATAATATATATTAGATATAGACTATATAGAATATATATTACACATAATATGTAAAATATATGTACCATAAAATGTATATACTATATATTATTTATATAAGTATAGTAAATATATAATAAATATATAATATTTATATATAAATATTATATATATATATATGACTGCCTGGTATATAAATGGTAATTAATCACTATAGTTTTCCCACTCACCTTTCACACTGATGTGGGTGCATTTGGTAAAAATTATTCTCCAAGTTATATTTCTTAAAATTGAAGAAAGTGATTTCCCACAACTGATCAGCATGTTGATAAGGCTATATAAACGAGGATATTTTTGAGTCTTAGGGGAAATATCCTTTAACTGCTGTGTTTATTCTATAAATTACAGGTCTATGGTTTTAAAATACTAAAACAATCCTCACTTATCTTAAAATTATCCATTTTATCTCTACTTTATTAGAACAAATTCATATGGATAACCCAGTTGGTCAGTAGCGGTGGGCATAAAAAGGCATCTTTGTTCTATTTTTTTTAAATTGATTCTCGTAGGAAAAGAATAAAGTCAGGAAATGCATGCTATTACTCTTTCAGTAAGCTGTTGACATCTCACCTGCTGTCAAGGAATGTAAAGCTAAGAATGGTCTCTTATCTTACATGAATATAAATTTAAGGTGTTTGAAAACAAGGTGCCTAGGAAGATATTTGGTCATAAAAATGTCTGAAGATAATGGGTGGTGGAGGAGGCTGCATAAATATGAATTACATATCCTGTACTCATCGCAAGACATTGTTATGATGATCAAATCCTGCAGATTACGGTGGGTGTGAATGGGAGCTAATAAAACCGCGTTCAAGTTACTGACTGGCCAACCTAATGGGAAGAGACCATTGGGAAGACCTAGATGGATATGGGAAGAAAATATTATTATGAACCTGAAAGAGATAGCGTGTAACGAGATGGACTGTATAGAACTAGCTCTAGATAGGGATAGGGTGTATTGAGGTGGACTGTATAGAACTAGCTCTAGATAAGGATAGGGTGTAATGAGGTGGACTGTATATAATTGGTTCAAGATAAGGATAGGGTGTAATGAGGTGGACTGGATAGAACTAGCTCAAGATAGGGATAGGGTGTAATGAGGTGAGTGGACTGTATAGAACTGGTTCAAGATAGGAATAGGGTGTAATGAGGTGGACTGGATGGAATTAGCTCAAGATAGGGATAGGGTGTAATGAGGTGGACTGGATAGAACTAGCTCAAGATAAGAATAGGGTGTAATGAGGTGGACTGGATAGAACTAGCTCAAGATAGGGATAGGGTGTAATGAGGAGGACTTGATAGAACTAGCTCAAGATAGGGATAGGGTGTAATGAGGTGGACTGGATAGAACTAGCTCAAGATAGGGATAGGGTGTAATGAGGAGGACTTGATAGAACTAGCTCAAGATAGGGATAGGGTGTAATGAGGTGGACTGTATTGAACTATCTCAAGATAGGGATAGGGTGTAATGAGGTGGACTGGATAGAACTAGCTTAAGATAGGGATAGGTTGTAATGAGGTAGAGTGGATAGAAGTAGCTCAAGATAGGGATAGGGTGTAATAAGGTGGACTGTAATGAACTAGCTCAAGATAGGAATAGCGTGTAATGAGGTGGACTGGATAGAAGTAGCTCAAGATAGGGTTAGGTGGAGTACTTTTGTAAGTGCGGCAATAAACTTTATATTTACTAATGCCATAGAGTAAGTAGCTTGGTTCTTACTCTGATACAATTACTCAATTAAAATATGACCTCTTTTTGTTTAAAGGAGACTATAGGCCTATTTATGTCCTCAACCATTTACTTTTATCTTAGAACTGTGACATTTCGCACCTTAGAACTGAGGTTATTTTATGTTTTTATGATTTATTTAAAGTTATATAATTCAAATGTAAGTTTTTTAATCCTATAGGAACATGTTAACACCTTTCACCTAAGTGAACCCCATTTTAAAACAACAAACCACTTTTTGAATAACGTGAGAATTACGGGCTTTTTAAACGTGGCTAAGCGACATTGCAGGCGGGCGGCCCTCTTAAGTCTTAACGTCACAGGGGGACGGAAATTAATTTCGCCGGCAAATTTCTTGCTTGAATTATTGATGGCGTCGAAGATGGTCTTGGTGAGCTAAGACTTTTAGTGATGGGGTGATGAATCGCAGAAAGGGATGAACTTTTGAGAGTAGGGCGATAATTTATCTGTAACAGGGATGTTTAAATCATTAATTTAAACGTTAAAAAAAGCTTTGTGTAGGCCTATTGTTTGATTGCCATAGGAATAATTTTATCTGATTTTTCCAAAAATTAATAAATCTACTTTCCTCTATTTGTAACTTCATGTTGTGTATCCTGAAGTTGTCACTTTTGACAAGTGCTGTAAGTGATTGACAAGTGTAAGATTAATAGACTGACCTCTTGTCGTCTTTGGTTACTCTATATTTAAATCCATAACAATTTAAAAGATTCCTGATGTAACAATCTGACATCGCGCTAAACTCTGAAATGAAAAAGGTAGAAGAGATAGTACCTATAGTAATAATAATTGTAATATTTTATGCATCTCATTTTTCATCTTTCTTTATTAAAGTGATAGCCAACAGTCAATACCTGCACTGATAAATACAGAACAACACGTGGCTACAAAATAAGAATTACTTTATCTTTGTGTGAAGAGAATAATAATACGTGAAGTGGTACTAGTGTGAAAGATAAACTAGTTAAACAGTATTTGGAAAGGTTGGTGTAAAGCGAATGCACCAGCATTCACATATAAAAATAATTACGTATCATATTGTTGTGATAATCCCTCCCCCCTACCATATGCTTTCTGGTCTAGACTAAAACCATCTTAATTAAGTATTCATAAAATGGTTTTTTACTTCAAAAACTACTTGAATTTTGCAAAGAGGCAAAACCATTTCACAAGGTATTAAAGTTCTTAGTGAACTGGTGACACTAATGTTTGATTTCATTTTATTACACTCTAAATTATTTGATTGGATACAAATTTCTTTTTTTAGCAACGCGTATTACTACCCGTTTAGTCTAGACGCATATGTTCTAATTACGCTAATGTGTTAGGGATGAGAAAGATTTAATTTAGAGTAAGTGTACCCGCATTTACGTGCATTTGCACTTGAGAATGTAAATAAATTTAGGGGGAAAAAGATTCTCAGTACACTCAACCGGGATTTGAAACCCAATCACCCCGTCATCAGTAGTCTAGACAATTGCGCAAGTGATGTCTTAAAAATGGTTTTATTTGCATGTTTTAAGAGAGTGATTGACACATTACAAAACACATAAAACGTCTTTGAGGCGCTCCCCAATTCACAAATAGATGATGAATAATGTTTAAGTGGTTAAACTTTATCAGCAATGAACACAATTCTTTAAAATAATCTTTGCTAGAGATGTACACGATATTTCTATTCTTTTTATATTCTCAAAATTAGGACATTAAGTCAATTTCAAAGGGTTTACAAAAATAAATTTACATAAAATGGAAATGTGTAGAATTAAAAGAGTATTTTCGTGGTCTTATTTGATCCATTGCACGTTTTCCTAGGGAGGGTGGGATTGAAAGTTGCTACTAAGCATGGAGAGATATTAAAGTATACTATAGTAGGATTTTGGTAAGAAAGGCTTTTTAGAAAATACAAACCCATCTTTATTTAATCAAAATTAACACAATTTTACTTTTTTTTTTGCACTGTATCTTACCACCCGTTCGGGTTATACGCTTATGTACTAATTACGCTAGTGGTTTTAAGGATTAGGAAAGATATATTTAGAGGAAGTGTACTAGCATTTGCGTGGAGGGAGAGTGGTAAACCATTTTGGAGTAGCCCCCCTCAGTACAGCTGATCGAGATTCGAACCTCGACCTCCCCGTCACCGGTAGTATAGTCTAAAGCGAGAGTAGCGTCCTAGATCATGCGGCCACCGAAGCAGGTTTTTACTTTATTATTTATATTACTTCATATATAAATATATATATAGTGTACCGTAACATGTGGGACCCAATCCAGTGGTGGACAGGAGACACAAAAACAATGAAATAAGTGCATAAAAACATGTGTCCCATTTGACCGTGTTTCTTAAATAACAGCCATGTAATTCCAGTAAACTGTTTGTATACCATACTCGATAGCTCTCAACCTGTTGACTAGGAATGTTTAATGGGTTATTATTATTATTATTATTATTATTATTATTGTTATTAGCACCACGTCTTACTACCCGTTCAGGCTATACGCACTTACGCTAATGTGTAATGGTAGGGTGATTGTGAGATTGAAATGGAGGACTTCCAGTTTAACGTGGAATCCGAACCACGGTGAAGGCCTGGCATTCCACACATTTACAAGTTGTGATTAATACACGTCTTGTCAGAAGTGAAGGAAGGGTTTGGCAATCAGATAAATCTGTGCTGGGACGGAAGATTGAACCCCGGACCCCCAGCACAGAAATCCGACATCTTACCCCTAGATCGCCAGGTCGCCTTAAATGGGTTATTCCTGGTTATTCCAAAACGCCTGGTACTTTTGAAAGAGTGCGGCATTCTACGACTCGACGACTGCAGGCTTGCATTCAGGCCGAAGGAGGTCATTTTGAGCACATCACATAATGCTAAACAGCTCCACATTACTGGAGTACAAACATGACAATAGCTCGGAAACTGCCAGTGTCTTATATTGAACGCAACCTATTTTTCTCAGGGATTAATTATGACTTAAACAAGATGATAGAGATGAGGAGGATTGTTTTAAGGGTTAATGTACATCCGTTTGTCTGAAGAAAGGTTAGATAACCTTTTAATTGAGACAAATCTTATTCCTTACATGCTTCCTCTAAGGCTAGAGCAAATATGAAGCATTTATGGAAATTAATTCTTTTGTAAATTTCCAATCGTAAAAATTTCCAGCTCATTGAATCACAGGGGAAGGGCATGGATGTATTCGTAAATACTTTGATTATGATATGGAAGTGTTAAGATTCCTGGTCTTCTGCAGACCGGGAAATTCCAACGTTAGTGACACTTTTGCATTCAACCACTAAGCGCTGTATTCAATAAGTGAGTGCGAGAAGATAACTGAATAGTTATTAAGGTGAGAGTGTAGGGGACCTGAGAAAAATGGCAGTGGCTGTGCAGTTTTCATAGAAAAACTTTTTTGACCAAAATAAATGAAATATTGCTCTATTATAAACATAGATATTAATTTATTCACATGATGATATCAACAGTTATGGCATATTTGTCATGAGCATAGCGGTATTAGATGTGGAACTTTTTAAATGAAGAACAAAAGTTGTCATTAAATTCTAGGACACCGTTGACAGATATTAAACAATCATTGAGATCATCATGTGAAGAAAATCAAACTTTATATTTCTATTGGAGAATTATTTTGACCAAAAAATATGTTGTTGTAAAAACTACAAAAACACTATCTTTTTCTTTTGTTCCCTACACGCCCACCTTAATGATTTGTTGATAACTCAATTATTAAACGTTTCTGATGTTAACGTCAGAAAAATAAATTAAAGTGAAACGTATAATTTTAAACTTGAGATGTCTCCAGTGCAGTTATTTCATTTCTTAAAATAGGTGGAAAAATTTTACATAGAAAATTAAAGGATCATTTTCTATCTCAGTAAGTCATAAACCTTAATAAACGACTTATAGCATTTTTTCACTGAGCCCACAATTTCACAACTTTATTTATTATATAAAACTTTATAACACCCTCATAGCGTTATCACAAAGCTGACAGCCAGCCAGCAAGCACATACACAAACAAACACACACACACACTCTGCAGTTTGAACAGTAAATTTGCCGTCTCATTGCGGGCATCGCACGGCAACACTCATTTGTTTCTATGTCACCCTACAATATCACACGCTCTACACATTATATGTCATCCTTATATTCTGTCACACATGTGTCAGCTTGTCCACACACATTGTTTAACTCCCCTCACAATCCTTCCATTCCTCCCCGCATGTTTTAATATGCTATTATGTGCCCGGAGAACCATTCAAATGAATGGAATCAATTCGCATTTGATTCCCTCTTTTCGATAGTGGTGAAAATGGGGGGGGGGGGGGGT
>CABFWB010000237.1:244516-255173 GCA_902151455.1 Timema bartmani
AGAGCTTCTAGAGGTGTTTATTATTTAGAATTTTTTCCAGTCTTCGGCAGTTAATGGGTTATGTTACCATAAAAAACACTTTAGAGAGCTTCTAGAGCCGTTTAATAATTAGAATTTGTCCTAGCCTCTGATAGTTAGAGGGTAGTGTTGCCATAAAAAACACTTCAGATAGCTTCTAGAACAGTTTTTTATTTAGAATTTTTTCTAGCCTCCGTCAATTGGGAGATGGGCCCACCAAACCCCCCCTGAAATTATTGGCTGGCTACGGCCTTGATAATAATAATAATAAAATTAATAATAAATACCTATTCAGGTAATTCGCATACATGATTATTTCTCTTATTGAGTAGTTAGGAAGCGTTTTAGAAGTAATCTACTCGCATTTGCATGGTACGTGAGTGAGAAACAATTTAAGGGAAAACACCTCAGTAGGCCCAACCGGGATTTGAACTCCGATCTCCCTGTCATCCGTAAGCCATTCTAACACGAGACTGATGCCTTAGACCGTTCGGCCATTGAAGTGGGTCCATTGCAACAATAGAGATCCTCACCACTGCCGTCTCCCTGTATTGGTTTTACACTCCAAGCATTTATATCAGTGGACACGTGAAGTAAATGTCTGGCTCATCTAGTCTAGTTGATCCATGATGAAGAGGTCAATGTTCCAATATTTACCGGCTATTTTTGTTTGTTTTCCCACATTTATTCCACGCAAATGCTCTTTTATTTCTTCACTACGCATGAGATGATACAAACTTATTTTTATTTATTTAAGGTATTTAACGTGCACTTTCCGAACCGACTGATTATATCACGACACGAGAATTTCTATGAGCGAGAGTAAAAGGGATAACCAATTTTGTCGGGAAAAGTATTTTCACATACCTAACAGGATTCTTTTACACGCCACAATCGACATGGACCTGACGGTTTTACTTCCATTCCGAAGAAAGTTGTGATACGGATTTTTATTGCTCAAGAAAAATCCTTTGTCCTCGGCTGGGTTTGAACCCACGAATATCGTGTCCTAAGGCAAGAACTTTACCCCCAAGACCACCGAGGATGACAATAAAAGCTTTTCAAAGCTGATCGCTATAACACATGTTTTTATTTTCTAAATGTGCCTTCTTAATGAGACCTTACTGTACACTAGGAAGTAGGAGACAGCTGTGGTAATAACACATCATAATACAAGTGTGCGAACACCAATAATCTGTGAACACACAGTGTTGATCCAGCTAAGTGACAAGGGAAGCTCTTCAGAGCTGGTGTAAAGCTTGTCTAATTAGCAGTGATATATCAATGGGCTTCCCTTTATGAAAAATAAATATAGTCTATATATACACACACATATACAGATGTATAAGCCTACATCTACGTCGTAAAGAAAAAAAACATCAAAGGGAATTCATTCATTGACGGTTTCATAAGGCCCACCAACGTTGCCACATTTAACTTTCATCTTCTTTTTATTATTTTCTTTTTTTTCCACCCTGCCCTCTTATCTGATTCTAACATAAGATTTCTCATTAAATAATTTAATATTTTTCTTTGGCTTAGAAGGTTCTTTGGTGTTGTTGTTGGGATAGTTGACTACACAAGAAGGATGTGATTCATTGCAGACCTTAAGTCACATCGCGGTTGTCGTAGTCTTACCACCCGGACGAGATTAATATATGTCAATTACATGTCAGTTTGTGATGTCATTTTTGTAAAATAAGGGACATTAAAAACAAAGTACTCTGACCGCCTTTGTGGTCTAGTGGTCAGAGTTCATGGCCACAGATCCAAAGGTCCGGGTTTGATCCCTGGTGCTTCCAGATTTTTCTGTGAAGCAATGGGTTTGTAATGGATTCAACTCAACCTTGAGAGGGCACATGAGGAGACACGTGAAAGAAAAAGTAGGAGTTCGTATAGAAAACTGTGATTCATGGTGAGAGGGCTCTTTGTTCTGACAAAATGAGACTATATGTCGACAAAAGTTGACATCGTCTTCTCCAGTAGACGGCGGCCGCTTGGTCGGCATGGCTCGATCCCGGGTTCACGTCTTGTAGCTATGATAAAAAATAAATAAAAGTGTTTTATTTTTATTTGAATAGTTTTATGAAAAAACAAATAGTCGATTAAGGATTTAAAATATATTAATCATTACCCTTCATTGTTGTTGTTTTATGTTTCACGCCTTACTACCCATCCGAGCTATCCACGTTTAATGCATGAGGGGGGTAGATATAAAGAAGGTAGGATGTAAATGAAATGCACCTGTATTTTGGGGGAGGGTGAGTGGAGAACTATTTGAGATACCCCATCCTCATTATACTAAGCCGGTATTCAAATCCTAGCTTCTACATCACCGGAAAAAACCCGATAATAATATAACCTTGACGTTTAGTCCGTAACCTTCTGGGTCTCAAATATCACCTGGCTGTGGTGATAGTAATCTTTTCTGAATGGTTTTACACTCTCCTTACACGCAAATTCGAGTACATTTCCTATCAATATCTTCCCCTACGTATGCTATTAGTGTAAATGCGCGGATATCCTAGACTGGTAAAAAAACACGAAGTGGCTTAAATGAAATAAAATAAGATACTATATTTCAAACAGTATTTTTAATTTCACATGACACAAAATGTGAGCTACAGTAATTTAACGTGTTTAAATATTTCTTATCCTTAAAGATCTTACTAGCTCAACCTTACAATAGGAGTAAACAGAGTCACGATCTCTAAATCCGTAATAAATTGGATCAACTT
Organism: Timema bartmani; assembly: GCA_902151455.1. NCBI lineage: Eukaryota > Metazoa > Arthropoda > Insecta > Phasmatodea > Timematidae > Timema > Timema bartmani. The sequence goes on from CABFWB010000237.1 coordinate 247,273, forward strand.
TAATTTTCTAAGAATTGCCGTGACAAAGAGATAATTCACTGTTAGAAAAAAAAAACTTTGAAATAAAAACACAAATGTTAGAAAAGAACTCTTCCAATATTTTCTACACGTATTGTATTTTGATTAAACTACCATTAAAAGTAATTTCTGGACGTCTAATGGATAAAGTTTAACGTTATTTTATCTTAAGAAACAAATTGAAAAAATACCATTAAAAAAACTTTTGTTGTAAATAATAAATAATTTTCTAAGACGGTAAAATTTTAACCAATCAGAATGTACAAAGTATTATACTTGTCATTGGTTTATATACGATATCATGTGATCTAGGAATAAAGTGTATGTGATAGAAATTGTTTAGAGACGAAAGTATATTAAGGTGAGGTGTGAACGCGAGCTAAATTCTGGCACTTTATTTGGCCAAAAACTGTTTTGGCCAACATAAATTAAATATTACCTAAGTAGGTATGCATATTTTAATTGTCTACCTTATCTTGACAGTTCTTGAATATTTGTCATAGGCTTCGTGGAATTTGAACCGAAATTTTATAGCTTAAATAAAAATGAAAATGGCGAACACTAAATAGCTATTTAAATTAATATGTGTCGGCAGTTAAAATAAACGTATCTACTGAGGAAATATTTTATTTATTTGCCCAAATATTTTTTTAAATTAAAAATTGTAAAAAATATGCACCTTAACTAGTGTTTTCTTCCACCTCGCTTTAATAAATTAAAAGTGTTTAGTTAAGGTGAGGTGGAAGGGGACGCGGGAAAAGGACAGTGATTTGGCAGTTTTTATATCAAAACGTTTCTTTGTACAAAATAAACCAAATATTTATCCAGTATAAACACAGAGTTTAATTTTCTTCATATGGTGACCACAACAGTTGTTGAATATCTTTCAAGAGTATCATGGGATTTAATTTAATTTAACTTTCTCTCTTCATTCAAAAATTTTCTCATCTAATGTCGCTATGCTCATGACGGATATTCAACAACTGTTGATATCACCATGTGTAGAAAACTAAACTCTATGTTTCTACTGGAATAATATTTTTTTTACTTTTGGCCAAAAACGTTTTGCTATTAAAACTGCAACAATACTGACCTTTTCTCGGGTCCCATATATATCCTCACCTTAAAACTAGCTCTTTCTCTCTCTTAGGCATTGCGGAATTCGAAAGCTCATGGAAGCTAGAATGTAAGCCCACCGCTCAATCCTATCCTGAAACATCTTCATCCAATCTCTGATCTTACAGAGACAGCTCTCTGAATTTTGAAATATATTTTTATATTTGTTATAATTTTATTTTTAGTTTAGTTTGCCTTATTCATACACCAATGTGATTTTTTTTTTGGTAAGAATATTTATTGGTATGTCATTTTGACATAGGTAATTAAAATTTCCATAATTTGATTATTTTCTACATGCTTCGTTGCCGCCATGTTCTAATATGTCACTATCACAATAGACTCGACTGTTGAAGACGGGGATATTACGGTTCGATCTCGGTCGGGTGTAATTAGGGTGGTTTTTCTTAGATGGTTTTACACTCTCCATCCACGCAAATTCTGGTACACTTCCTATAAAGTCAACTTACCTAATCAATAACATATTAGTGTAATTATTACACAGGCGCATAACCTAAACGGGTAGTAAGATGCGGTGCTAAATGAATATATATTTTCTCCAACAAATTTATATATCAATTATTAATGAAATAATTTATTTTTTACACTTTTACACTGCTATTTATGTTTGTATGGACACATTTCTTAATTTCTAGGTCTGTACATTTTTAGGATAAGTATTTGATTTGTTTTTTAAATTGAAGGAACTAATTAGATGTTAAATGTTTTGTTGGTTTTCCTTGCACCATTCATCCAAATTATTTTTGTTTTTTTCTCTCTGTTTGATCGTAGGAAGAAGTAAGTACCGCCATCTTGGGAACCGTGGGTGAACACAACAGTCGCTTCAGACAGAGTGAGATCTGAACATACTTAACATGAAACCGCACTAGGAAGGTGAAACAATTTAAGGTAGATGTTTACTTATTAGCACTAAGAGAGAAATATTATTTATTAAACCTCAATTGTCACTGTTTTTAAACTTTAAGTGCTGATTTGTAAACCTCAACATTAGATGGTCTCACTTTATAATTGTGGTTTCATTATTTTTTTTATCTTCACTTCTTAAATTGTAGATAAGTTACTTTTTTTACATAAATACATCATTCTATTTATATAAACTCTTTCATAATGTTAATTTTTTTCTTTTAAATTTAGGTTTAGTAGAGTATCAATTACATAAAAGGTACATATATTTTATTAAAATTTAATACTGTGATGCTTTTATAGGCCCGGGTATTATACACTATCAATTTTACCAATTTTATCAACAACAAGGATTAGTTTTATATTTCTTGCTAAAGATTAAAAGAATATTAATGTTTATTTATTAATTATATGACTACTTGAAACTCATTTCGGACGTTCATATGTCCAGAAATATTAATGTTTATTTATTAATTAGCTGACTACTTGAAACTCATTTCGGACGTTCATATGTCTAGTAATATTAATGTTTATTTATTAATTATCTGACTACTTGAAACTCATTTCGGACGTTCATATGTCTAGTAATATTAATGTTTATTTATTAATTAGCTGACTACTTGAAACTCATTTCGGACATTCATATGTCCAGTAATATTAATGTTTATTTATTAATTAACTGACTACTTGAAATTCATTTCGGACGTTCATATGTCCAGCAATATTTAAGGAGTTTTCTTGTCAGGCCTATTTTGAAACATGGTTTAAAACCAAAAGGAAGGAAAAACGATACCAACGAGGTACTTTTTATCGAAAGATAAACATTAAAAGTAGGATTAGTATAGGAAACAACTTATATTAAAGTATAAAATATACTGTATCGACTTTCGTGTGTGCATACGCCAAGCCACGCATTATTCAGAGGTCAGTTTTGAGAAACTGTCTCAGTTTTGACATTAGTAATACATGGTATCATACTTTCAATGTTAGCTTGGTAATCAATATTTATTTGTATATGTATGTACTCTAAAATTATCATTTATAGCGTTCTCACTAGAGTAGTAAACTATTTTAGATATCGGCCTACTTTACTAGAGATATTACAATCTATAGTAGGATTTTGGGAAAACATTTTTTGCTGCAAGTATTGATAAAATTTTGCTACATTATTTGTGTTATTTTACAGGTATTTATAATATATATCCACCTAAACAATATTATAAATGTAAACATTTTCGATAGGTATACCCGAAATACTATACCAGCCCAAGCAACACTAAAAATTCACACTTCATAGGAACCCCTGCACAAAAATACAACGAAAAACTTACAATTAAAAAAAAAAGGAGGTTGGCTTATGAAAACTGTAGAATAGCTAGTAGGAAAGTCAGGCTTTAGATGGTATCTTTCAGTCATAAACCTGATGAAGTATGAAAATTGTACAAGAGCTAGTAGAAAAGGCAGATTTAGAAGGTATCTTTCTGTCATAAACCTGATGAGGCATGACACTTTACATGAGCTAGTAGGAAAGTCAGGTTTTAAAAGGTATCTTCCTGTCATAATCTTGGTTAGGTATGAAAACTGTACAATAGCTAGTATGAAAGTCAGGTTTTATAAGGTCTCTTACTTTAATAAACCTGATGAGATATGACACTTTACACGAGCTAGTAGGAAAGTCAGGTTTTAGAAGGTCTCTACTTTCATAAGCCTGATGAGGTATGACACTTTACACGAGCTAGTAGGAAAGTCAGGTTTTAGAAGGTTTCTACCTTAATAAGCCTAACGAGGTATGAAAACTTCACGAGATATATTATAAAAGGCAGGTTTTATAAGATATCTTCCTGTCATAAAAATGATGAGGTATGAAAACCCAACCAGAGCTAGCAGGAAATACAGGTTTGAAAAGGAATGGTTTGCTTAAGAAAGTTAATGGTAGACTCAGATTTCCCTAAAAGTTAAAAACACAATAAAAATTGTTCCGTATTTATTTGCTTCTCAAAAATATTTAGTCACTATGACACGTAATGGAAAACGAATTTACTTGTCAAAACAACAATACGTATTTTCAAGGTGGACGAATAAGCAATAGTTTATTAGTAACTTTACAAAGCTCAGAAAAAAAATATCACCGATAGCCAATCTAGGATTAATTAAATTCCCACCACGTTTTACTACCCATCCAGGGTATCCACCAATGGGGTAGTAGGGATGAGGAAATTTAGAGAGAATGTACCCTCGTTTTCATGGAGGGTGAATGAAAAACAATTTAGGAAATAAACACCCTCAATGCATTCGGCTATTATTCGAACCCTGACCTCCCCATTGCCTACAAAACAAACCAGATGATGTTGCCACCTTAGCCTTCCTGCACACACATTATATGTATCACAAGGTTATAGTGCCTGGAACAATTTTTATAGGTAGGCCTGCCATTCATTTTGATTTATCAGAGACATTTTCTTACGTCTTTATTTTAAAATTGCTACCTTTTATAGGAACAGGTTTGTTTAAACAATCTTTATAAGTAAAGGACTGAAATGGTGAAGTGTGAGGCATGGCACCAGAATTTGCTTTAGCTGAAAATAGGAAACTACTTCGGTGGTCAAACGCGTCACCATTGCGATAGACTGAGTGGTTCTTAAGCTGGGGGTAGTTACCCCCTTTTGGGTAAAGTGGATATCCAATAGGGGTAACACAAGACAAACGGGATTTTTATGTATACCTATATTAAACTATCAGTTATGCTTCTAGACTAGAACTAGCAATTCGAATTCTAAAAATAATTGTACATAAACAACAATATCAACCTTCTCACTAATATTTGATCTGTAAAATTCACAGACATTGTTTTTGTTTTGAATTTTTTTTTCTCAATAAATATTGTTAGTTCGCAACAAGTTTTTTTAAGAAGGGATAAAGAAAGGTTCTCGGATAGGTCACAGGGGTGACATGACTGAAAAGGTTAAGAACCACTGATATAGAGGCTTCAATCCGGAGAAGGTGTACCAAGAATAGTATTTTTAAAAATCCACTCTCCTTTCACGCAAATGTGAGTAAACGTACACTAAATTCATCCCAAACCCACTAGAATTAGTACATATTAGTACATATGCATACAACCCGAGTGGGTAGTGAAAAACAGTCGCATAAAGAAGCCGAACTAGAACTACAATGAATCTGACTGAGATCGAACTCGGGTCTGCTTGGCTGGCCCATGACAACCTCGGCTGAAAGTTTTGGCTATCTCATCACAACGAATCAGTCCCATTCGTTATTTTAGCAAATATTTCTGGGCTACTTTTATACAGATCCCCATAAAATGATCAAAGCAGAATTATAATATTAAAAAATTAAAAAAAAAAGAAATGGAAACTTATAAACGAAAAGAGGGCGAATATATCATTTGAAAACTTTGAGAGCGTAAACATAGTATGAGAGCAGAAGTAGATCCTGACAGGCGAGAAGGTCGTTAGTTTGAATATTCTGCTCCTTTATGACATGGTTTTAGTGGACCGAGTTATATGAAGATGGACATTTTTATCCTTCAACATATATTCAAAATTATATATGTTTTCATGACTTGCCTGAAGCGTTTATTTGTGGAAATATGGGAAGGGACAAGTTCTATTGGAACTACACTGCTCCCATATCTTAATGAACACTGAGCATGTCAGGGAATGTTGATAGAGTGGATTCTATTGTAGGTTTGCTATAAACCCTCTTCTGGGGCTACATGGTTTAACACGCTATTCTTGAAGTGCAGTAGACTAGACTGCCGATGACAGGGATTTTGGGGCTGGACTCTCGGTCGAGTGTACTGAGATTTTTTCCAAAATGATTTGCCAATCATGATAGTTAGGGTTACAATCACACCCCCATGTTTGTTTAGGCCTACTAGTTCATATTGCTCACCCATCCCTTGGTAAAAATCAATTGGAGTGCAGATTACACCTTCATACTTTGTGACGGTGGCCATCAAAAGTGACTCTTTTAGTTCGAGTCTTGGGGATAATTATGAATCCCACGACCCTCAGTGAAGAGTCGACACATAAGAATCGAGGCTGACACAGTTTCTCTTTGCCACCTTCAAAAAACAATCCCAGTGATTAGCTTTAATTTCTACTGCTTTCTCTACTAAAAAGTGTTCCATAAACAAAACGGGGAGACGGTATTTGATTTCAACCTTCTTCTAAATAACTTGGGTATTTTACACCAGGATAGACAGCAAAACATTGTTCCCTGGTCTAGCAGCTAGCCCTGTGTTGAAAGTGAGAGCCGAAAGATTTTACTGTATGCAGGTGAATTTAATATATATCTTTTTTAACATCCCGTATTACCACCCGTTCGGCTATGTACTAATAACGCTAAAGGTTTTAAGAATTAGAAATGTTATATTTAGAGGAAGTGTACTTAAATTTGCGTGGGGTGAGAGAGAGAAAGAGAGAGAGTGTGTGTGGAAAACCATTTTGCAAAAAAAAACCACCTAAGTACACCTGACCTAGATTCAAACCTCGATCTCCCCGCCGAGTAATAAGTTAGAACATTTAATCATATCGGTTATGTACATAAGATATATATTATGACCACTTACTTTCTTTGAGCCGTTAAAACAAGATAATTAGAAGCCACTTAATGAAATAATCATACTAACAAGGATTATATCCTCAAATAAGATTACATTGTCAAACCAATGTTCTAAAGTCAAATATCTGTTAGCAATGGGTTCATTAGTTCTCCGTGTTATTTATTTGTAATCCAGAAAAACAAATGTTAATAGCCGAAGTTTTCCGTCCCTTTCATATTACCACCAAGATTTATATGGCGCCATGAGACTGGTTCACCCACAGCTAGACTGGAGTCACATCGTCGAATTAGAAGACTTAATAAGCCCTATGTATGTAAAACTGGTACAGTGCACTCTAGATCAGGGGTCGGCAAATGGTCGATCGCTATCGGGGGTTGATCTCGTGTCAATTTTATGTCGATCCCACGAGTCTTCTAACTTAGCATGTAATACTTAAGGGTGATCAAAAAAGCTTGATTGGTCATAATTAATTGGTAGGCCTGGGGTTAAAAGAAAATTAAACTGATTAATATGAAAATATACATATATATTTACTTTTAGAAGGGTGGGGTCATAAGTATTTGAGAAAAGATTGATTTTAGTAAATAAAACAAAGATAAAAAAAAGTAAAAGTAGAGTATAAAAACTATGGGTGATCATGGGACCTTTGATAAGTTCTTAAGTCAATAAAGACCCCAAAAGGTTGCCGACCCCCGCTCTAGATAGTTTGGGATTTCGTGTATTTAGAGGTAGGGCTACGACCAGTATGTATTATTTACAGGCCCGGTACACGTCCTTTTACTTAGAATTGACAACATAGTTTCGCTACACAACACAATAATTTGAACATTTATCGTGATGTATATCTTGAGTATTTGTTTAACCCCTAGAAAATAAAATCTTTCGGTAATCAGCTGTTTATATTAGCTGGTGTTGCAAAGAATCATGGGCCTAAGTACATTCTCTGCCAGCGTGTGACTAGCTACACCACTCAAGTAAATTCCACTCTCAATGTTCAGTGAACGTGTGAATAGCTACACCACTCAAGTAAATTCCACTCTCAATTTTCAGCAAACGTGTGAATAGCTACAACACTCAAGCAGATTCCGCTCTCAATTTTCGGCGAACGTGTGAATAGCTACACCACTCAAGTAAATTCCACTCTCAATGTTCAGTGAACGTGTGAATAGCTACACCACTCAAGCAGATTCCGCTCTCAATTTTCGGCGAACGTGTGAATAGCTACACCACTCAAGTAAATTCCACTCTCAATGTTCAG
>CABFWB010000237.1:264704-279304 GCA_902151455.1 Timema bartmani
AAAAAATATAATAATTTTTTCCTAACTAATTCATGAAAACTAAACAATTTCAGACAATTTTACAAACACAGTAAAAATTTTAATTTTTGCTTAGTATTTTTATTTGAAATAAAGATAGCTTTAATATGTTTAAGTGTTCTACTGCCGCTAAAGGAAGTAAAGGGAGCTTCCTCGGTAAGCGATGAATTGCCTCTCTGACGTTCAGCTCTAACGAAATATTTAATTTTAAATTTTAAATCCATTAATGTTTCCAGCCTATGGTCTGGATTAGTGTTTTACTCAAGCCATATATTTTCCACTGGCTAAGCCTGTTGTAGCTTTATATGCCTTATATTCTATCTTAGGACTAGGACGAGCACAACATTCAGTCTCTGGCCGTTAATTTATCAATGTGAAAGGGAAAACCCATATTTTCATCAATGATAAATTTTCGGACATGCCGAGAATCAAACCCGGGACCCTTAGCTCAGTAGGCAGACACGCTACCAACTGGGTTGAGGTGTTGGACTTTTAATTCTAAATACTATTTCTAAATATGATTCACGCCAAAATAAAGTCGAAATATTTCAACAGGGTTCTTTTTTTTTCCTTTAGTTTGAGCTTTGGCTTGAGTTTTATTAATAAAAACAAATGTGTGAAAATGTGATATTAGCTCATTTTCAACGACTTTTTAAACATATTTGTGGAGCTATGAAACCAGGCTTGATGAGAAGGGCTCTAGATTGAGCCTTCATCAAGGGTGGTTGAAGGTAAAGGGTAAAAGGGAGTATAAGATAATACAGAATAGAGGAGTAATTCCAGAAAACCACGCAGACCATTGCATTATAAGTCGTGTGGCCTGACAGCGATTCGTATTTTCTCGCTGATTGAGGCGACCGCCTTGAATTAAAATACTCTCCGCGTATAAAATGGCAAACGATTTCCATACCATCATTTTCCTTTAATTTTGATTTACACATCGATGTTAATCTATTTGTCTATTTTTTTATTGGATCTTTGTTGACATCCGTAACTACGGTCCTTAAGAGTGTAAAAGTCGAACTAACTTCTACGCAATGCTGAGGACTACGTACTTTCTATGAACAGACGATAACTCGAATCGGTACTGAGACTAGGGGGAAAACAAACAAGCCTAAGTCCAATTTTCACAAACTTTTTTTTGTGTTTAAACATTGATAAAATTTTACTATATTATTATTGTTATACTATACGTATTGGTAATATCTATCAAAAATGGCTGATGCAAATCACATGACCCAACGTATGAATAGGTGAAAGTAGATCTAGTACAAACCTCGTAGCATAGTGGTCAGTGCACCTGGCTACGTACCTAGGAGTTCCGGGCTCGATTCCCGACAGGTTCCATGGACATTTTCCCCCGAAAGATGAATTATCCTAATGGTTTTGGTTAGTTAGGCTTAGACTAGGTTTAATATCACTCCTGGCTTCACACCTTCATAAACACCATCATCACATCGTCTCATTGCTGGTACGACGTGTAGACAGCCTCCATATGTGTACCCTGGTCAAATTTCTGTACTGCTAAAGGTCTACACATACAGGTGGCCGAGCTATATGTCTCTCAATCGAAATGGGATACGCTAAATAATTTGATTACAAAACAGATCTATTCTTAGCTGTCAGGCAAAGATCTGTGAATGAAAACTAGAGTGTATAATCCAACCTCTTGTCAATAATTTAAAAAGTAAGCTCATGTAAACATTCCTTAAGGCGAGTATTCTACTTGTCTAACTACTCGTACCGCGGGGAGCTGACTTGCCACGTTCTCAAGAAAACCCCAAGTGCAGCGAGAATTGAAATAGTCCATATTTATTATTATTATCTCTTCATCTTATCTAGCTCGGGCCGGGAGATTTGTCCGGACGTCTTTCAAGATATGAAAGAGTCAGAGAGAAACTCCGTAATGAGGGGCTATTTGTCCAACACCTCCAGGAGGAAAAACAGAGACAATTAAATTCATTGTTTGGAGCCACCTCTTGCGCACGCAAGCTTCGGACAGGGGTGGCCACATTTGCAAATTGAGCCTCCCCCCACCTTCTTAACCCTCCCCTACTGGGGGTGGTCTCTGTGGCCTTTTTATCTCTAACAAGCTGAATTAGCCTATAAAATAACAGGTCTAATATTACAAACCAGACCATAGCACCTAGTTACATTTTCACTTTCTAATATCAAGAAAAAGTATTGTGATCGTGAAAAAAATACGTTCTTGAGATTATGAAGATCTTTACGTTTTATGTGAACACGTACGAATCCAAAAAAGTGGATTTTACAATTCTGTCTGTCTGTATTGTATGTCCCTGGCTACGGATCCCAAACAGTTTGATGAATTTTGTTCAAACCTGATATTTAAATTTTATAGGGCTAGATCACACATTTTTTCACCCTATACCTTCAATTAAGGGTAGCTTACACATGAGTGGATTTTTTTACTTTCAAATTTTTCGAAAATGGCTCTAACGATTTTATTTAAAATGCATATCTAGGGTTTTATTAATATGACAAATAGCACTGTATTATTGATTTTTGGGCAAAAATTCGTTAGAGCGTAGTTTACTGAGTGAAATTTTTGAGAATTCCAAATATTTTGAAAATAGCTCTGAAAATTTTGTTCAAAATGTATATCTGGAAATTGTGTGGTATGACAAATAACAATGTTTAAATTGTTTGGGGTAAAACATAATTTATGGATATTTTACTGATAACTGATTTTTCAAAAGCTTGGTATATTTTACAAATAGCTCTAACAATTTTGATGCAAATGGGTTTCTTGAGATCTTGGGACTGTTTGATATGACAATTAATACTATATTTGTTTTTTGGGGGAAAACTCATAGCTGATAGCTGATGACTAATTTTATAAAACTTGATATTAAACAAATGGATCCAACTATTTGGTCCCAAATGGCTTTCTTGGTAGTGTTTGACATAACACAATTAATACTATTTACTTGTTTTTAGGGTCAAAAATAATTTAAATGTAATTTAATGATGTCTGATTTTTCAAAAACTTGTAACATTTTACGAATTACTCTAACGATTTGGTTCCAAATGGGTATCTTGGTAGTGTTTAAAATGACTAATAACACTGTTTACTTGGTTTCGGGTGAAAATTTGATAAAGGGCCATTTTTTCTAGAGTGATTTTTAATTTTGAAAATTCCTATTATTTTGAAAATGGCTATAATGATTTTGCTTAAAATGTATAGGCCTATGTACAGTATTTATGGAGTGTTTGACATGAAAATGACAAACTAAGCTGTATGCTTGTTTGTGGGGATAAATTCTGTTTTAGGCTGCTCACTGATGATTGTTTTTTTAATTTAAATATTTAAAAAAAATCTGAAGTGATTTAGTTCAAAATTGGTATCGGGGAACTCTTTAACATTATCAATAATACAGTTTCTTTATTTATCTAAAATAAACTAATTTAAGCGTAGTTTACTTACGACAATGTATAGAAAGCTTGAATTTTTAGGAAATTAACCGTGAAAATTGAATCCAAAATGATAATATGAGATTAGTTTTTCATGATAAATAAGAATAACCTAAAAAATTTTGTTTACAAATACCAAATAATTTCGGGTAATTTACGAATAATTTATTTTTGAAAATTGAAATTTTGTTAAATATATTAGAACAATTTGGTTTAAAGTTTATATTTACATAGTGATTATTTTGATCAATAAAATGATGTGTTTGTTTTTATGAAAAAACATAGTACTTAAGAGTAGTTTACTCAAAACCTATTTTTGAAAATTATTTTTGAAGCCATAATACACATTATGAAAAGGTTTGTGCGGTTGTGTCGTACAGTTAATTTTTGGCGTGCATCACGCCTTACTACCCATCCAGGCTATCCGCATATTTACACTATCAAGTAGAATTGATAAAGTTAGCATTTCAGATGGGATGCACTCACATTTGCGTGAATGGCAAGTGAGAAACAATATTAAAAAAATATATCTCAGTAGTCTACAACCGGGTGGGAGTAGAAACCCAGCCTTGCCATCACCCGAGATCCAGACTTTATGAGGATTGATGGATTAGTTAGCATTTCCACAGAGCCGAATGATATCCATACACTAAAGTAAATATCTTCGTCAGCGTCATCCGGATGCATTTCAATGGACACGTGGACTAAATGTAGAACTGATTTCGTTTGGTTTGCCTGTGACTATGAGATCAGGGTTGTAATATTAACCGGGTGTACCCAGGGAGGTTTTTATTAAATGGTTTTCCACTATTCCAGCAATCAAATGGGGATACATTTCTTATAAATTCTACCTTCCTGATCCATATCAATCACATGTCCTCTATTTCCATAATTAAAGGTGTAGGGGCCTACAGCACAAACAGGTAATAAGAAGTGCCATAAAAAATATAGACTATTCTTGGTCGAACCGGGATCCCCTAGACTTATGACCGACCACCTTAACCAATTATCAATTAGGTTGCTATAAATTATAAATGAGGTTAGAAGATACTGAATATTTAAATCCATGTACCAGCACCAGACATTAACTAATCCTTAACCGGATTGGTGACCATGTGAGCTATGCATCGAGCTTCTCTAGTCTGTTTTTCCGTATATGATAGGGTTGGGATTGGAATCCTAGCTGGGAGTACTTATATTGGTTTTTACTCAGTTGCTTTCAATTTTTACTCCACAAAACGTGGGTACACTTCCACTACATTCTACCTCCCTCACCAAGATTCTATTGATGTGATTAAAATCGTATAACCTGGACGGGTAGTAAGACGGGGTGCTAAAATAAAAACCTAACACCTCGGTCGCATGCGGGCCACTGACTACGAGCTGTTCACCCCTGTCCTAAACCAACGGTGAGTGAAATTACGCATTTATTCATAACCAGTGCCGCAAGGTAGTAATTTGGGGTACTTCTCGTTCGTACGGGTATGTGTTATGTAAAATGATCACGTGAGATGGTTATATTCAAACGTGTGTATGAGCTATTTTTGGGTATTGTTTCAATTACCCATAGTGGTTCGCTCAGGTGGTATTTTCATTTACGTCGGAATTGATGTAATTTATTTTCTTTGAGTGTTTATACAGTTCATTGCAGAGCTAGAAGATATTTACCGTAGTTCCTTTGATCTCAGATATTTCCAACGTAACGTTATTGTTAAAATCTTATAATTTGATTTATTAATATGTGTGTGTCTTTCTACACCCTCCAGACGTCATTATATGACCTATAAAGTTGAAACTTTACACACCTATAGTATAGACCATGAGAAAGAACTTAACAGAGCCAATTTTCAATTTTCTATTATTTAAAGCTGTGCGAATAGGCATTTTTCATTTAAAGTTGAGTTTGAATGATAACGAGTTTTTTTAGTTCGAGTATTATCTAATATTTGGATAGGAAATATATTAAGTGGAATTTTTCTTATAGATCCATGCATAAGCCATAAATAGGTAAAAAGAAATATTTTTTGATCGCATTTTTTCTTTGTGAAAATAATTATAATCACACAAATTATAATTTTCAAATAGATTTTATGTAATAAAATTGTACCATTTTTTTTAACTAGACAAAAGGCAAATATTTAGGGACTCTATTTGGTTATGAAATTATGTCTTAAAATTAAATAAAATTGACTAAATTATGAATTTTCTAGACAAAGATCAAAATTCTGAGTACTCAAACTTTTAGAGTTTTGTAAAAATCGAGCAGCTACTAAAAACTTGATTCGAGCTCGAATTTTCGAGTACTTGCACAACCCTACTACTATTATTATTATATAATAAAAAATATTTAGCTATTTTGGATGAGTGTTAAGACGCGAATTACCAATATTTAGCATAGACTATACATGTTTTATTTTTTATAAGGGGGTTATAGTTGAACCCTCCGGTATAGCTAGGAATTTCACCAAATAAAAAAACTAATATAAATTAATTACCAGACAAAATGTAATTAAAAATTGAACTGACGTTTAGTATTTTTCATTGTTACTTTAGCTATATTTTTATCTGAAAATACACTGGGTAGCCTCTTTATATATTTTCTTTTAATAAAAATAATTTGAACTTTAGGAGCACGAGTCACCCACATATTAGAGATTGCTATATTTTAAAAGTTTATATTTGTCTCTCATCTGGGATTGTCAGATACTTAAACAAATAGAGTAAGGACGATGTAAATAGAATTTACGTGGAAAGAATGTGGGGAACCATTTAGGAAAAAATAGCCTGTATACAACCAGCCCGAGTATTCGAGTCACAGTCGCCAATTCACTGGCAAGCCAGATGTGAACGCGCTCTTGGTCTTGTGGCTGGCTACCTGTGTGGGATTTGAAATAATATTTTTATCCCCGCAACTTATTAGTTCAGCTCATACATATATTTACTTTCCATCCATTACTGTTTCCAGCCTGTGGGCCGGGTCAGTCTTTTATTCAAGCCATATATTTTCCACGACCAGCCTGTCATAGCTTCATATGACCTATAATCTAACCTAAAACTAGGACAAGCACAACATCCAGTCCCAGACCGTTAATGTATCAATGTGAAAGGGTAAACCCATATTTCATCAATGATGAATTTTCGGCCATGACGGAAATCGAGCCCGGGACCCTTATCCCAGTAGGCAGACATTCTACCAACTAAGCTAAGGTGTCGGACTGGCTTATACATAGAGATAGGGTAAAATAGCATTAATTTTCAGTTTTTTTAGCATTAATTATTGGAAATTTAGCGTTTTGTGGCATAATTTAGCATTTTATAGCAAAATAGGTAAAAATGTCTTTCGTCAATGTTTTTAGGGCCTATACAAAGGATTTATGATAAAAGCAACGACTAACGGAATGTGGCGATTAGCCGGATGGGCTGTGGAAGGTACAGGATGCAAGTAAAACCCGAGCTGAAGCACACAGACGAGTGAAACTCAATGATTTTTTAATCACTTATTTCCGCTGAAAAACATCGTTTTATTGAAATTATCAGCATTTTATTTAAATGCACAGTATTTTCAGAGAATTCGCGTCTATTTCGCTAAATAGAATAATTTAGCTAAAATACTCTCAAAATCACGTTTTTCGCGTTAATTCGCGAAATAAAAATCGCTTTAAACACTTTCAAATGCCATGAAACGCAAAGAAAACTTATAAATACCCTATTTTCGACCCTTTTTTTTTTCTTTTCGCGTTTTTCGCAAAAGCGAATTTACCTTATCTCTACTTATACACATTATATGATTACTCAAATGGGGTAAGGATAAATAAGGAAACATTTTAGAAGTAAACCACCAGTATTTGCGTAAAAGGAGAGTGGTAAACCATTTTGGAAAAGCCACCCTTAGTAGACCCAGCCGGGATTTGAACCCCGCTATTTCCGTCATCAGTAGGCCAGTCCAACACGAGAGTGACACCTTAGACCGTTCGTCCACTGAAGCGGGTGTGACCGAATCAAATTTACAGTTTGATGAGGAAATTATAATTACAAATGAAATTAATTTTTATTCGTATTCATTTTGATATTATGTTTTGTCATTGCGTCTTATTACCCGTTTGGGCGATACGCTTATGTACTAATTACTATAATGTGTTAAGGTGCAGAAAGTTTGAATTTAGGAAAAGTGTCTAGGAATTTGCGTGGAGGGGGAGTGGGAAACCATTAAGTAAAAACTACCGTCAGTTCAACGAGACGGGATTCTAGACTTTACCTCCTAGTCACTGAAAAAAAAGACTAAAAGAGCCCATCATTTAGTCCGCGTGTTTATCGATGTGTAAAATTCTCCTTGGGCCAATTTTATAAAAATCAACCTGTCATTTTGGAGAGAGAATTTATAGCCAAAATGAAATATATATTATTATTTTCAAAGTTCGGACACTATTTTCTGTTCTTATCAAGATGACAAAAACAAACGAAATATATAGTAACATTGTTGCTTTGAACAAAATTTCCTGTGATAGCAAAATTTCCTTATTTAAAATAGTAAGTTTAGCACCAAGCTTTTAACAGTTAATTTTGTAAATAAACAAATGGTTACGGGTCACCGCAAAGACTTTCTCTTTAATCTTAATAGAATAACATTTACTTAAAACTCATAAGATTTGTAAAATGAAATAAAATACATTGTTGCAGAAACACTTCAACAAAGAGTATAGATAAAATAAAATATACTTTTAAAGAAACATTGAGAAAAGAGGAATATCGCTGTCCACCAAAGAGCATAAAAATCAATTTTTATTTTCAAAGAACTTCATAAAAGATTAATATATTTGCTGATAGCTCATAATATTATAGAATTATCAATTGTTATTAATATTATTATATTATAAGGATATAATGAGGTAGACTTGATAGAACTAGCTCAAGATAGGGATAGGTGGCGTACTTTTGTGAGTGTGGCAGAGAACTTTTGATTTCCTAATGCCATAGAGTAAATAAGTATTATTAGACCTATATATTGTAAAATTATACTCCAAATATTTTTATTTACTTTGAATAGTACTACAAATTTACTATAGTAAATTATTTCGTATCTTAATTAGTTTCGGAGATAGGATCAACATTTAAAATTTCGACTTATATAAAGTACTCTTAAAGTCATATTCATGGGAAAATAAGAATGGCCATTTAGTTTGTAATGTAATGCCTAGACACAAAATTTAATCAAAATCGTTTTAGTGGATTTTGAGGAAATCAATTTTCTCTCTTTTTACCATTAAGTAAAATACTTTTAGTTTTAGGATTATCTTTCTAATTTCATAAATCCCTTCGGGGATTTTTTTTAATGAAATTGCCAGATACCAAGTTTTAGCCCGATCGGTAAAATGGTTTTGGTTCTCGTCCAAGATTCAGACACACCAAAACACTTATAAAAAATCTTGAGTTTGATTTTTTTGACTATCACAATACTTATCTCTTCGTGGGGTCAAGAGTAAGTAAAAATGATAATATTGAAACGTTTAAAATAAAAACATTTATTTGATGTTGAGGCCTCCAATTTCTTACAGTCCCAAAATCTCCAGAGCACTAAATTCAGCTCTTTGCATCCAATAAGTGTTTTCATGAGATTTATAGTATCGCTCCTAAGATCCTTACTGAGACATTATTTAGTTTCCATTGTACTATGTTTATAATTATGCTAATGTAAATTATGTGCAAGGTTTTGTATAGGTTTCATTTTAATAAGCAGTGTAAAAGTAGGTTAAGAATGGTATATTTCTATCAAGCGTTGGTAACCCACTGTGTATACTATCCTAATTTGAAACATTCTTTCATTCGCTACTTTCTTCATATTTTAATAACCACCGTGAGGCATCTAAGCATGCTGTAGAGAGATTAGCTCAAGGTGTGAATCTGTAAAGAATAACAAAGCATCAATTACGTCAACTTATCATTACAAGATCCATAACCGAGAGTCCTTCAGGTAACAAAACAAAAAGAAAAGTGTTCAATTTGTCTACGGTTGGCTGATTGCCAAAAAAACAACGGAGCAATTTTGATTCGATACGCGCAATTATCCCAGTAGTTGCAGCTTAATGCTTCGCTTAATTCTACCCCCCACCTCTTAAAAAAAAAGTGTTGGTGTGGTGTCTTTGTTTGATTTACACTGTTGTAAATGTATAGCGTGAATGAGCTGAGAATCTACTAATTTGCTCTACCATTTGAATGAATAACCGTCAAGTTGGTAGCGCAGATAGTTTAGGGAATTTAATTTAGACACACGGAAGTCTGACATCCAAAGCCCCAAATTGTACCATAAGTTTTTTTTTATAACTGTGTGTTTTACTAATGCTAGCGCAATTCCTTTCAAATCAATCTCACATTTTCGTATTTACTATCCACTCGGCTTGTTCGCATACATTTGCGTGAAGAGAGAGTGGTAAACAATTGAGAGAGAACAACCCTCAGTACAATCAACTGGGATTAAAACTCCGACCTCTTCGTCACCGTCAATTCAGTCGATTGTGACGGTGATGCTTTTAAAAATGTGATACTGATTTTTAATGTCTTAATTTTACTAGTGCCAAAAAGCTCTGTTAATAAAAAATAAAATTATCAGTATGGTTAAGAAATATGATTACAGAATTCTGATAAACTAGAAAAAAATATTTATTTAATTGGACCATCATAGAAATACGTCTAAGACAGTTAAAAAAAAATAACTAGAGCTAATTTAAATTGTTCTTGTATACTACAGATGTATTTTTTGACAGATGGTGTGGATTTTGACATGTAAGGTAAAAATAATATAGACCAGTAACCTTGTGTCACAGTGTTAGTGTCGGTTACTCTCTATTTATTTTACATACGCTATAAAAGTTTCTTTTTGGATCTCGACTATACTTTTATTCAAGCACCATACAAGAAAGGTAACAATCAACCCACTTGAGCATAACCAACCAATTAAAAAAACACGGGTTTGTAGTTGATGTCACTGGGACTTTTTTTAGCTAATTCATTGGGGGGGCACTCTTTTATGGGCTATATCCCCTATATTAAGCTGTAAAATTGATATAAAATATCCTTATTTCCAGGTATTATAGGTTAAGACAACAATTAGTAGAGGACGTACTTAAAATTAAAATCAAAATCCTCTTTTGTGATTAAAGCATACTTCAAAATTTTGTGTTATCGACTATAAAACAATAGTTTTTGGCTCATCAACAGTGAATTTAATTATAAATCTACACATATATGTTGGCGCCCCCCCTAGGTGTATATCTAGGAACAGTAGGGTGCCGTGGCACCCCTAGGAGAACCATTGTTAGGCCTATAAACACTGGAATAAATCAGTATGAACTAATTTTAACTTGGTATTACACACCCAGTCCTAGCATCAGAAATGGCAACATTTGGAGTATAAAATAGAGTCATACACGAGTCATACAATTCCTTAAATGTTTTCATGGACCTCCAAACGTGTAGTAGGCTTCCATAAACACCGTAATTGTCACATTACCCATGGCCATATATGGTCACATATAGATTAATTCAAATCAGCTATTTACGATCAATCTTTAAAAAATATGTAAAACTATATTGATCTAACTAAACATTATATTAAAGACTGATCTTAATGGGGAGCTATTTAGAATAAACCACCCGTAGTAGAGCGGACCGGGATTCAAACCCCGATCTTCCCGTTATCAGCAGGCCAGTCTAACACGTGAGTGACGTCTTAAACCAGGCACGTCGAATTTGTGGCCCGCCGGCTGCATATGGTCTGATTCATGATACTGTGCGGCCCGCCGACCTTTGGATGAACCAACATACAATGTGGCCCAATTCATCTTTTTATAAACGTTGTAGTAATACATTATTTGAGATCATGACATTTGGAGAATGGTCATTATTTGGTGAAATTTAACAAATGATATTGGTGTACCACATTTTATTTATTACTTACCAAAGCTCGATTCCCAAAAAAAATGGTTAAATTCGCGCACCACATATGTGTACTATTTGTCCACACACATGCATATTTTCGCTAATGAAAAGGAACAAACACACGAGCGATCGCATATACCGATCCGTATTTGTCATCTATTTTGAAGATGACCACAACAAGAGATCTAAAGCCACTCATACACTTGATGCAAATATAAAGTTTCAAATTTTTAGTTAATCAAAAAATATAGGATAAGTCTTAAAATTTAATATTATTTAAATTTTATTTTTGTTATAGGTCCTAAAATGTTTTTTTTTTTAAATTGAGAGTTTATCACGTAAGATAGTGATAATATTGAACTTTCTGAATTGCGGCCCCTTCATTATTTTCAGTTTTAATTATGGCCCTAATGATCAAAAGAGTTTGACACGCCTGCCCTAGACCATTCGGTCACTGAAGCGGGTGACTTTCATGCAAAAAGCTTCGACATGACACAGCGAAAACAAGGCAAAGCGTGGATCGGACTGGGCCATTGTCCCTGCATTTCTTAAGAGATTTGATTCCCCGAATAAATCCACACAAAACGCACTAATCTCGTGTTGGCTGAAGACGCGGAGATCGGGGTTCAATCCCGGTCGTGTGCAATGAGGGTGTTTTTTTTTCCTAAATGGTTTTTCACTCTCCCTTCACGTAAATGCAGGTGCACTTCCTTTAATTTAAGCCTTCCTAATCACTAACTCATTAGTGTAACTAGTACATAGACGTATAACCTGAACAGGTAGTAAGACGCGGTGCTTAAAAGAAATCAACACAAGTTTCTTTATATATATTTTTAAATTAATTTGATTTGCCTGAGCTTCGCAGGTAACCGAGTTAGTCTAGAATACTCGTCATTACTCTCAACTTATATTAGGTAAACATATAGTCTCAATGGAACAATGTCGAATAGAGGGGAAGGTGAGTGGTGGTAGGGAGGGAATCAAACAAATGTCCACGACTCTTATTTCCATTACGATAGTTTGCTATTCCTTCCCTCTTTACCCTCACAGATCCTCTTTACCCCATCAACCTAGCGGCCGATGAAAAGCGACTGCGAATTACGCGATTCGCTCAAATGGTTCTCTCTTTTTCTCTCTGTCGCCCCTCCCCACGCCATTCTGAGGCAGGCGAATCTTCCCTCGAACTCCGATAATTGCCACCAGGTGCGTGCTCTCCCATCCATCAACAAAAAGGCAAGAGTAAAAAAAATAAATACAGCGACGCATGCGCGCCATTTTGTATCCTTCCTACATCCCTCACATAATCATGATTCCTTACACACACACACCACTTCTCAGATGACGCTGCATTCATCCCGTTGTGGGGGGTGCGGATATAATCCCATTGTTGATCCAGACTAACCAGTAAACATCTCGCAATGAAAAAGGAAAAGACACAATAATGTAACGACCTAAAAAAAAAACTAAAAAAAAACAAGCAACATAATCTGTTATTTGCTTTTGGGCGTGTGCAACTTTAGGAAATAAATCAAAGACGAAATAAAGGATACGAAAGAAATATACAGTACGTTCTCGTACAACGAAAACATTTTCGGGGATGTAGCCTATTTTAAACGAACAATAAACTTTTAAAAGGGCTGTTTCAATACCAGCACGCCATTTTAAATATATACAAAGTAAGTTATGTTAGGTGTTATATACAATGTATAATGCACATGTACAACCCGGATGAAATACGAGATTTTTTTGTTTGTTTTAGAATAGTGAATATTGACAAGCGGAAGGCATGTATATAACTAAAATACTATTTATTTATTTTGGTGTATCTCGCAAGTCAAGCCCATGAAATAGAATATTTCTTTCTTTTATAATGTTAATTCCAAATTAGAAATTTACCATTTTGAATATTTTTGGGGCGCTTCCTTGGTGCCTAACCATTCATTTAAATAAAAATATAAACATTGTTTGTGTAGGGCTCCATGAATTACTGCCAAAATGAACCGTTTCACATTATTAATATGTAGATTAGATATTGGAAATATTGTATCACTTTATAAACCGCTTATGTGCTTTATTTGTCAGAGTTGAATAAATAAGTAACTGCTCCAGTCTAGAAAACTGAGATAAATGACCAAAGGGTTCGTTGATACCCTCTACCCACAAATGTTGGCACGATCTTCGCCAACATGCTGTTGCCACTCAGTTGGTGTAGCTTGCTTGAAGATTGAAGACTGACGTCATGGAGTTTTTTTGTTTTCTTGGAGTTATAAACAGGTTGGCTATCAAGTTGAAATCCATTATTTTCTTCTTCGATATAGTTAGATACAGAAATTAAATAGTTTCTTTAGAAATGCGACTCTCGGTATTTTCGTAGAAAAAAATTGAAGAGTAATTTTTGATTTTTATGGTAATTTTATTGAAAGTAACACTATTCCACACACTTTTGAGTATCTAGCAATTTTTTTTTCAATTACACTAACATATTAACACAAGAAGTAATGAAAACGGTGCTTTGGCACTGAAACGGGTCATTAAGGATAGCTTACAATAGTGTTATTTAAAGCCAATAAACATCCCACTCCCCCTTAGCCTATTATCATGACAAGAGTTTAACTAGACGGACCAGAGATACAATTTTTTAAATAAATAATTAAATATATAAAACATAATTAGCTCGACTTTGATTGAAAACTCTTTGAAACAACCGGTCTATAAATAATCCATGTAAGTAATATGTGGAGGTATTTTGTAATTAGCGATTTGAGACCCGCTGTGACGTGGTCAATTAACAACTGTTTACGACTAAAATAGGTACGGTAATACTTGTAAATGCGTAGGAAATGTTCATAGGGACATAGCCTGTCCCCGTGACGTGGGCCATAGGTCTAGGGGATCCTGGTTCGACTCAGGTTGGTGCTGATGACTAGATTTATATTTCTATATGGTTTAGACCAGGGTTCTCCAAACTTTTTGCTATGCGGGCCACATAATATATTTTACACATTTTTGTGGCAAAAGTAACGTTCACCTGTTCTTCAAGTATCATTATTTTTGCCCTGAATGCCTTGACATGAGCAAATAGATTATAAATCAAATTTGTTTCAACATACAAATTTAGATTCAAGTCATATGGCCAGTCACGTCTATAAAAAAAAATTCCACTTTCCAAGGTCAGTCAGTGTTTGATAAAAGTGATTGACGTTGACTGAAGGCGT
>CABFWB010000237.1:279613-289796 GCA_902151455.1 Timema bartmani
CACACACACACACACACACACACACACACACACACACACACACACACATTTTGTTTCATTTTTTATTACAACATTATAAATATCTCACTTGAATCAATTCTAATTTCTAACTTTCACTGACTGCTTGCTGGTCACATGTCATTTTATAGCAAGATTTTTAATCTGTTCCTGCTCATATTGTGTATACAATTGATAAGTTTATGGTGTAATAATATTAATAATAATATAAAATTGTATACTCTCTAATCTTACCTTCCTAATGCCTTTCCCCAATAAATTATAGGTGTTATAATGATATAATCTGTGTGTTTACGAAGTTGTTTGTTTTTCCACCACATTTTACTACACGTTAGGACCTACTCATTACTCTAACAGAGTAAAGAGGATGAAGTTAAAATAACAAAAGGTGTTCACTTTTCATGCTTGCGTGGTTGGAAATTGGTAAACCATTTAGGAAAAATACAGCCCAGTAGACCTACACACATCTCGGATTCTAACCTAAGCTTACCCATCACCATTAATCCATTATATTGTGAGAGTGACGCCTCAATCCATGCGGCCACTTATAGGGGTTCCTTTGCTTCAAACATTTTTAGTTGTATAGTAATATATTTGGTCAAAATGTGGTGACGATCCCAGGTAAATTAGCGAATGACACACATATAGTTACGCTTGATTTTAAAAAAAACTCTCAACCAGGGCAAGTGGTTGGTACGCTTGACTTGCAGTCGGGAGGTCTTTGTTCATTTCTGGCCGGTTCCTCTGTTGATTTTTTTATACTTGGTGTTGTTACGTTAGCTAGGACCTATATTTTAATACAAGTTATAATAGTTGTGTGATTTTCCAAGCACCTATAAGCCTAATAAGACATCGGACTAACTTGTGTCACAGTAATATTTGGTCACAGCTTACGACGACCTGCTTGTCCGAAACTTGTATTTTAAAAATAATCGCATTTCACCTCAAATATTGTCGGTTTAAGAAAACGACCTTTTGAATTTACGTGTATTTTTTAATTGTAGTCATAGTGTCTTACACGGTACTTTACCCCCTCTCCGCTTTCTCTTCCACCTCTCCCCTCCCTCCTCACGAATTTAATAAAAAAAAAAGCCTTCACGATGTCGCACAGATGGTTTTATTTCCCTTGCCTGTCTTCCAAAATGATTTCAATAGAATAATGTTGTATGAATAACAAATTATTACCCCCTGCATCTCTCCATTCTTCCCTACCCTTTCAAGTCATGAGAATAAAACAGATCTAAACAACGAGTTCCATATGTGTGTGTATGAACAAAAATAGGTTATGTCCACTTTTGTATTTTTCTTTTTAATAATTACGTTTAGTCTAATGTTTTTTTGTTTGTTTTATTGTCACTGCATCTTACTACCCGTTATGGATCTACGCATTTATACTAATTACGCTCATGCGTACACACATTTACATAGAGGGAGAGCTGAAAACTATTTAGGGAAAAAAAAATCTCAGTACACCCGACCGGGATTTGAACCCCAATCATCCCATTATAGTTTAGTATATTACTAGAGTGATACCTTAGAGCACGTGGCCAACGAAACGGGTATCATGGTTGTTAAAGGCTTAATTTGAAAGGTAGGAGGCATTAATAGTTTCATTTGTAAGAAAGTGCACCAGAATTGGCATGGATAGCGGATGAGAAACTCATGGTGAGAAATCAAATGTGGAAAACCAACTCTACAGTGGTCCCACCTGAGATTTGAACCTTTACCTCCCCGTCATGAATAATCCAATATCTTTAGGTACTAGCGACTTAAACAGTGTGACCACCAATGGTTCTGGTTTTATAGCCTTGTTAGTATAATGGTTGCGAGTTTAAAGGGGATTCCCACGTATAATTAGTATGTTATGGTTTATTGGTGTTGTAGAGATCCGGGTTCGAATCCCGTACGGGGGTAATGAGGATTTTTTTTTTCTAAATGGCTTTCCAATCTCCCTCTACTCATATGTGGCTATATTATCTCTAAATTATACCTTCCTCTTCTCTTTCATAGTAGTATTATTAAATTCAGTCTAATTATCAGTGGAAGGACCTCCTAGAAAAAGAAAACATATTATTTGTGCCCAAAATTGATATCATTTTACAATTTTACTAGTGTTATTTTATGGGTAGACCCTATTGATAGTATCGATATAAAGTGGCAGTCTAAGCTGTTATGACTTGACGTATGAATAATTAAAAGTAGATCTAGTAACGTTTCTAGCTCTCAGATAAGGAAGGCCCTTCCTATTAAAATTAGACTATAAATATATGCAGCCATTCCGAACGAGTAGTAAGATGAGGAGCAGAATAAAATACCTCATATAACTGCAGGTTCTTACTGTTCCCGTTAGTTTAATAAGTTGATCCCATAACATTTTAACAAGAGGGTGGCCAGAAAACTGTTTTTGGGGTGATATTCTGTTATCCTAAAGCACAGGCTGTAGTACACCTATAGATACTAGTGTTTAACTAAGTACTTTCAATAGTACTTATTTTGAGTTAGAAAAAAACAATATTTTGAATTGAACAGCTTTAGCGCAAAGGACTTAACCCTTGAGTTTTTTTTTTGAAAAGTTGTATTTATAAGTTCTATTTACCAAAATCAGGATTTTGTTAGGAAAAATTACCTTTAAAAACGTACTTTTTAACAAAATCAGTGTATACCTACCTAAGTTTGATTTTTTTGTTACATTGGTCTCTCAAAGATTTTTCCTGATATTACCTATTATTTGTTCCAAGGGTTATTTTGCTTTTAATGCTATGTGTTAGTAGAACTTTTGTATTTAAGCACTAGTTTGAAGTGATTAGCAATTAACATCCTAAATTTATTTACAGCCGATAGTAAAAGTCTAAAAAAATAAAAAAAATAAAAATTGATCTATGTGTCTGTACGAACAGAGTTTTTCTTGACATTAACATTTTTTCCTTGAAATTTATTACGAAACTAATATTCTTTGAAGTAGGGCGTATTATTTTACTTGATGTAACTCAATGCTACCTTTAATAAGCAATGAAAATTGATATTTAATAAATAGTTTAGTGTTTACATATTTTTTCTCTCTCTTACTCTCTTATTTTTCCTCAATCTAATCTATTCGTTTTTGGTAACATATAATTGCATTATGGCTTAAATAAAGAAGCTAATATAGTTGTTAATTATGGTTATAGCCACATATACATATCATATTCTTTAAATTGAAAAATTACATCTGGACACGGAAATCGAGCCCGGAATCTTTTGGCTTGGTATTTAATTTAAGAGCGTGCATCACAGACCAATCAACTCTGTGATAAAGTCCGCTAGTAATAGTAGATTTCTACGAAAACTATTGAACGTGAATCATTTATGATTAAACATTAATGGAGATAAAGAGTTAATAGAAGTTCTTAATACTGAACTTTTTGAAATAGTAAATAATATTTGGATAAAAACTGCACTGAAAAGACCGTTTTTGACCCTTAAGATTGGCTTCACAGATCAGCACTGTGCACAAATCTTCATTTTGTCTTAATAGGGACATACTGTAGCTATTAACAAGAAACTTTGTCCCCTTGTCCCCCATCGTCATCGCGAAAAATGTCGAGTAATCATTCAAATACTAATGCACTGCATACATTTTTTTTAGCATATCTTAGGTATTTTCTTTTCCCTTTTACTTCCATACGTCACGCGCACACACACAAACGCAGATGAGACCCGGGAGCTGAGTTGGGACTGCTATGATGAACGCTCTTAAAGAATATGGCATGTTTATTTCTGTCCTACTTTTTCTAGATAAAATATGGTCATCATAATTTAAAGGATTGACTTGACTCGTTCTTGCATTCAAGGGCAAGGTATAGGGCAGGGGATTATTATAATTATAAGGAAGGAGGTTGCGCGAATGGTAACTTGAGAAGTTTTGGTGGATCCACGTAAGTCACTTACTTCCGCCTGTGAGGTTTTGTTTGGTCTAGTCTAACCCCCTGACCCTACCTCCCTTGTCCAACCTCATTTCACGCTTATAGCACTTGTATAGGTATTAGATACAAGGCTTGCATTTGGGTCAAAAACCCCTTCGAAAGAAATAGAGAATGAATAAGAGAGAAAGGGGGTGTAAGGGGAGGTTTATGTTTCTGCCACTGTTCACCTACTGAATCACAGTTGTTGACGTTAGTTTAATTTTATTTGTGCACTTTGCCATGTGCCAAGCAGTATCTCATTTCTAAAAGAAGCCGACAGAAACCACCCAAGTAGGTATTCGCAAATAAAACATTGAATATATTACTAATTACTTCTCACTAATTTCTAAAAGAAGCCGACAGAAACCACCCAAGTAGGTATTCGTAAATAAAACATTGAATATATTACTAATTACTTCTCACTCACAGTAGAATAGATTGCCGGGAACGGTTGAGATTTGAATCTCAACCGGGTGAACAGAAAAGGTTTTTTTCACTACGAAATCAAGCTTACTTGCTGTTCTGAAACTATCTGAAACAATTTTATATTTACGTGTATTGTTTCTAGTGACATTTACATATCCAATTGCCCTGTTTAAACAGTTTGTCAGAATCTAATCGAGACTAAAATATAACAAGGCTTAGCCATTTGAAATCATTATAGGGTCTCAATTTAAAAAAATCCATAAATACATTAACTATATTTTCAGGCAGCACGATGTATGCTTACATAGTTAATTTACTGTAAAAGTATGTGCTTAAATGTTCAAAATCAAATCACCCTCTTGATTTGCAAGTAGGCTAAACATAGAATTTAGTTGAATATATTTTAACCTAACAGAAAACACAGCAAACATTTACCATATTTTACCGTATTTATTAAGATATACTTTAAGAACATATTCACAAACTTTTATACTCCTTCATGCAAGTATATATTGCGTTGATTTATGAACTTTCTTGTGTGTTCTGTTTGTATGACATGCTCTTCTTTTATTTGAATACTACAAAATACCGTATTTGATAAAACATTTGTTCTTGGCTTTAAAATCGACAAATAATTTATACTCGCTTACAAAATTAATACCAAGTTATTTAGTAGCTAATGTCATGTTTTCTGTTACACCATCAACACTGTCTCTAATGTCATGTTCTCTTGTTACATCACCAACACTGTCTCTAATGTCATGTTCTCCTGTTACATCACCAACACTGTCTCTAATGTCATGTTCTCCTGTTACATCACCAACACTGTCTCTAATGTCATGTTCTCCTGTTACATCATCAACACTGTCTCTAATGTTATGTTCTCCTGTTACATCCACAACACTGTATCTAATACCATGTTCGTTTGTCCCTCAACAGGTCCCCGGTCTCGCCGGATCAAGCGCAAGGACAAGAAACCAGAAGAGAAGCGTCCCCGGACGGCGTTCAGCGGCGAACAGCTGGCCCGGCTCAAACACGAGTTCACCGAGAACCGCTACCTGACGGAGAGGCGACGTCAGGAGTTGGCTCGTGAGCTGGGCCTGAACGAGGCTCAGATAAAGATCTGGTTCCAGAACAAAAGGGCTAAGATCAAGAAGGCGAGTGGTCACAAGAACCCCCTGGCTCTTCAGCTGATGGCCCAGGGGCTGTACAACCACAGCACTATCCCATTGACGAGGGAAGAAGAAGAGCAGGCGGCAGCCGCTGAGAAGCAGCAGTAAACAATCACCGCCCAGCTTATTACCGGAAATAGGAGTCAGGGATTGCTTGCTATTGTGATAAGTGAGTAAGGACTTCCCTAGGTGGCATTTAACTTTTGTGTAAAACGGGAAGCTTCTCAAAACATTGGGACTTTTCACTGCAACTATTTAGTTTTTATTTTGAAGCACTAATCGTGACCGATATCCGTGATCTCAAAGGTCTAGCGACTATTTCTTTTTTTGAAGATCTGAAGCATAAATTTAAGCTCAATTATTCAATACTCTTACACTAAGAATATAACAGTTGAATTAACAGTGCACTAATTAATAGACCTACATTTAAAAACAGTAAGTCGTCCCTTGGATCAATATATCGCCCATTATTGGCCAACGTGTTTTGGAGCTAGCGGTACAAACATTATTTTCAATCTTATTTGATTTATATGAGTTTTTAGTAGGTCTTATTTTAAATACTATATTAATTGTTATTTGTGGCCAAAATTTCTCAAACATGTGTAACTGATGTATTATGTTGAAATATTTATGATCGAAAATGTTAATAAGCCCAATATCTGTATCACATTCGTTATGTTAGCACAATTATAAATTATTGTAATGTAACTATGTATTGTTTTATAATATATTTATTTAACAAGTTTATTTCTAAAAAAGCTTCTATGAAATACTTTTCGAAATAACATTTATTTTCTCCAAAAATAAGCTGAGTACATAAATTGATTTTTAAACAGCTAGTCATTTTGTTGGATAGTCTTGGAGAGATGGAGACATTTTTATTTTGTATCATATAGATAAATAACTCTTATGAGCTTCTTATGTTATTAAAACATTCATACGTATAAAATGTTGCTATCACTATCCCAAAAACATTCAAAATAGATACCTATGTTTCTGAAGTAATTGAGAAATGTTTATCACATTATCAGCAATAAATATAAAGGAGTATAAGTGCGTTGTTAATTTTGTAAATGTATCAATATCATAAATCGTGTAAATACAGTGTGCTAAATATTTAAAATATAATATATGCCAAAGACATACAACCAGTTTGAAAAAAAACTATAATTAAGTATAAAAGTGTGTTTATTGTGCTGTGTCTAATGGTTAAATAGAATAATAAAAACAATATATTTGTTTTGTTATAGATAGATGTTGCTGTATGTCACGGCAGAAATAGTTAAAACTATTCAAATTACAAACTGACTGAAGATGTATAGTTATGCTATAGACTTCTAGCTAGATAATACAATATGCCAACATTTTTATTTGTATTTATTTATTCAGCCTATTGAAATAATATCATTATAGTCAGTTTCACTCAACACAGCTTATCTTTCTAATATTCATAGCAAAAATTACACATTAAGGTGAGGTGTAAGGAAACAAGAATTAAGGTATATATTTTTTTACAGTTTTTATATCAAAAACCTGTTTTGGCTAAAAGAAATCAAACATTTCTCCAGAAGTAGATTTACCTGGTGAGGCATTTAAGTTGAGACATCAAAATATCCTGAAAACAAAGCATTTTAGGAAAACCTGTTTCGAACTAAAGTTTGTTGTTTTTGAAGATGAAAGAAAATAGCACTAGTTA
Source organism: Timema bartmani (assembly GCA_902151455.1). Classification (NCBI taxonomy): domain Eukaryota; kingdom Metazoa; phylum Arthropoda; class Insecta; order Phasmatodea; family Timematidae; genus Timema; species Timema bartmani. Next base: position 286,867 of record CABFWB010000237.1, read on the forward strand.
TTTTTTGTTTGGTGGATGTCTTAAAGGTTATTTCGAGGTCAACTAAAAAAAATCTAACCCTATATTTTTTGTAAAGGAGTTTTACTCTGCATAAAAAACCACATATTTTTGTTGAAACATTTCTTTATTTGACATCAATTTTTGAAACTATTTTAACTTTCATTTTTTGTATAACAATTTGATTCAAGATCTTTTCATTTCATTAAAAGTGTATTGATGTTAATGATCATTTTGAACATTTATTAAAGTAATTTTGTGAATAATATTGGGTTTAACGGAATAAAGACTAACATAATGCAATAAAAAGTTCTTGAATAAAAATTGTTATAAAAAATAGGCTACAAATTAAAATATCTTCAAAAATTTGACGCCATATAAAATAAGTTTTTTGACAAATTTTTTTTATAGAATAAAATTTTGTCAAGAATATTACAGGTTTTCGCTCAAAAAAAACCAACCAAAGTTACCCTGTAATAAGCTTAAATATGTCAACCAAATAAAAAATAACTAGTGCTGTTCTCTTTCCCCCTCACTAATAAGAATTTTTTATTTGAAATAATTTTTCTAAAATGCTTTGTTTTTCGGGTTAGTATGGTGTCTCAACTTAAATGCCTCAGTCGGTATTTAATTTAATTTTCTAAACATAGTATTCTCAACAGTTCTGCAATATTTGTCACGTAATTTGACTAAGAATGTAGTCAATTAAAAAAGTCCTGATCAAATTGCATTATGCCAATGACAGATATTCAAGAAATGGATAAAATTCAATGTGTAGAAAATTAAACTAAATGTATTTGCTCGAGAAATATATGATTTATTTTGGGTAAAAATATTGGTTATAAAAATTCAAAAATACTAACGTTAATAATTACTCTCATTCCCTCTTCCCCTCACAAACACATTATGTACAGGCCTCCATAAGTTTTGCTGAAAGGATAAATAATATGAATTTATATCATAAATGTGATGTCCAAAAAGAAAATTGAAATAATTTATATTTACTTACATAAATCAGTTTTATTCTATTTAAAATAATTCAGAGGTATTCGGTTGGTTTGGTGTGTGATTTCAAGGCTCACTTGTGACTCTGAACTGGTAGCTAGAAACTTGAGTTCGAGCTCTGAGTGGTTTACATATTGTGATAATAGTACTGGTGTCCCTCTTACTTTTCTAAAAATTCCCGCTGGCACATTTTATTCCTAACTGTCATTTTCATCCTTATCTCGTCAAATAAAGCAGTTTTCTTGTGGGGTTTTCACCACGTCTTACTACCCGACCGGCGTAACTAGGGTTGATGACTTCCAGAACAAACAAAAATATGGTGTCCTTTGAAAGATGTTCTTAAAAATTATGGCATTTACGCATTTTAATAAAGCTAGTGGATTTAAGATGAGGAAGGTAGAATAAAGAAAAATTATGAGCCAATTATGAAAAAAAAAAAACTCTGTACACTAAATCAGAATTAAAACTCCAACCTCATCACCAACAAACCAGACCAGATGACCTTGAGATGTATTTTGCACTCTATTAATGGTGTCGATTACTTGTTAAAACCTCTGTGTCAAACGTAACAACTAAAAAGAATTATGATATAGTAATCCTTCATCATCCAATTACGGTGCACAGGTTTGTTGGGAACGATTCAACCAAATTTCACTCGGCAACAAGAATCGTTCGAATTCGCCAGTCATCCATGAAATAAACTCACCAGACTTCACATCGATGTGATGCCATCCAGAATCAAACCCGGGAGCCTTAAACTCATTCGGAGGAGATCGAACCACACGGCTGTAGAGAAGTAATGAAATTGAACATCTCAGGATGTGTTGTTTGTTGGCGCGAGTTAAAATGGATGTTAAATTTATTTTGAAAATGGAATTGAGTTAAATAAGATTCATTTTCAGACTCACTACGATATAACTGTTGCTAGAATTTTCTTTTCTTATTTCAAATGCGTGTATTTTGGTTTATTAATTAAAAATAATACTTTTAATAATCATTGTTTTACATACGTAGTGAATACTTACTGAGCTTTACTCAAGAAAAAGAAACATATATTTTGTAAAGTAAATAATAGGGAAGTATTCAAGTCACGTAGACGTCAGTGAGCTGGAAAAAAAAATTGGTTTGGTTTCGTTTTTATTTGATCTGAATTATCTTTTCCTTAAAACTATAGCGCAGAGATATATATATTTTTTAGTATAACGTTTTACTACCTGTTCAGATTATTATACGCATATGTACTACCTACGCTAGAAAGTTAGGAACGAGGAAGGTTGAATTTAGAGGAAGTGCACCTAAATATCCATGGAAGGAAAGTGGAAAACCGTTTGGAAAAAACCAGCGTCAGTGCACCTGACCGGGATCGTACCTCGATCTCCCTTTCATCGGAAGTCCTGTCTATTGCAAGAGTGACGCCTTAGACCATGCAGCCACCAAAACAGGTAATATTTTGTCGATTTTGTGTCAACTTGACAGTTAGTTCTATCTAAAAACAAAAACAAAAATACTAGGCGGCATCTTACTATTCATCCAGACTAACAGCATTAATGGGGTAGAGATAAGGAATGTATTATTTTATTTTAAATGTGTCCGCATTCGTATGCAGGAAGACCAGCCCCAGTATATCCGGTGCTTGGAAGCTTAATTCACGTTCCCATTGTTGTGGGTGGTATTAAATAATACAATTGACATAGTAATTTGTGTTAATAACAATAGCCCCAATACGAATACCAACAAAAATAATATAAATTTAGTAAAACCATGTCAGTCCTGTGCGCTCAAGGAGGGAAAGACTGTAAAGATAATACTTAATGACGCAGATAATAAGGAATGTGGTGTCGGCCTGACATTATACATAGCAATCAGTGACTGGCTTACTGCTGAGTAGCACGCAAGCATCTTAACCCTATTAAACCTTCCCCCCCCCC
>CABFWB010000237.1:290815-355388 GCA_902151455.1 Timema bartmani
CGAATGGATAGATGAGAGTAGATCTGGTAGCTTTTGATAGCTATCAGCTACCACCACTCCTATGCTGGGAAAACTCTGTAGATGTTTTCATATAAAAGAAATATCTATCTTACTATTGAAAGGACTCAATTTATAATTATAATATAGATTACTTTTATAGGTAGTAATAATAATATTGCGCGTCTGGATTACATCAGTCGTAGCCCAGTAGTGTAATGATTAGCCAGTACTAATGTACCGTTGCCAAGGGGACGCCCGAATGTACTAATCGTACATCTTTTCCATGGAGGCTCTTTCCATGTCCCGATGAGATGAGGTGATGATAGTGATAATGAATATGAGGGTGTTGAGTCATTGGAAACACAATCTAACTCAAGCCTAATTAACCAAACCTTGGTGACCTTTGAAGTAATTTTTCTTTCGGGAAAAAATACGCACGGTACCAGCTGGGAATCAAACTTGGGGCCTTTAGGCTCGTAGCCAGGTGAACTGACCACTACATCACGGTGCCTGTTACTTATATTAGTACTTACTGCCTATAACAATAGCTTTTTTTTAAATTTTAGAGCTTATTTCAGTTGGTAGCGTGTCTGCCTACTGAGCTAAGGGTCCCGGGCTCGATTCCCAGCATGGTCGAAAATTTATTTTTGATGAAAATATGGGTTTACCCTTTCACATTGATAATTTAACGGCCGGGTACTGGATGTTGTGCCTGTCCTAGTCTCAAGTTGGATTATAAGGTATATGAAGCTACGACAGGCCAAGTAGTGGGAAAATATTTGACTTGAATAAAAAACTGACCCAGACAACAGGCTGTAAACAGTAATGGATGTAAAATTTTAGCTTATTTATTATTTGTTTCTAATCGGCTGAATGTAGTTAAGTCATATGTTAGCTTCACATTTGGCATTTGTTCTATTTGTCTGTCCGGGTGTTCGTTCCACGATAACTGACAAATGCATTGACCGATTTAAACGAAATTTGGCAATGATATTCTTTGAATCTAGGCCGAAAAACATATTTAAATAGTTTTTCAATCTAGTTATTCTTGTCAATATGATGGTTCCCCATAAGGTGTTTCGTCTAATAGCTCATCTCAAGTAATTTGAATTAAAAATTCCAAGCAAGGGATGTGTTTTTGTAAATTTCGACATTTATTTTGTGATAGTGACGTATTAAACCGCGTGAATCGCGGTTATTATCTATGAATATGATGGACTTTTGAATATTAATTTGTTTTTTGGTCTAACTTGATCACTAATGAAAAAATATCTACTTCAAATCGAAGGAGAAAGCTTAGGAGGGATTTTAACTTAAAATCCAAAGAGAAATTTTAAGATTGTGGTAAAATTAAGAATATTAAAACTACTAGTTAATAATTTGTTCAGGCTCCTAACACTAATAAAATATTATCAACACTTGAGACAACACTTAAAGTAAGCTCCAAATCACTCAAATCTCCCTCGTTAGAACCAAGAAATTTAGACTCAACTGAAGTTCAAACAAAAAAATTATTTTAAAGTTAGGACTACGCCCAAATAATCTCGACCGTATAATATGAAGTTTTTATGAATGTATAAATATATTTAATTTATGAATAGACCTATATTTTAGTAAAACTAACAATAATACCTTCGCACAACTTTGGTCACTAATTAGGCATTATATAAATAAACATAGGGTCAATGACATAAATACCCTAATTGTGGGCACGCGGATTAGACGTCAGGCGCATATATTCTGGTTTGTAAGCTATGAGTAGTTCGGGGGTCAGATACTGGCAGTAGAAATAATTTAAACCTTATACTGTTCACACTATAACTTTTAAATTACTTGTTTCAAGAGATTAAATAATCACGCTGAAGCTCACTATTCCCATTTAATATCGCCTGTTGTCAAGAATGTAAAACTCAGAATATACGAAACAATAGTTTTACAGGTTGTTCTTTATAGTTGTGAAACTTAGTTTCTCGCTTAACCTAACGAGATGAAATTTTAGCGTGTTCAAAAACAAAGTGCTTAGGAACATATGTGGCACAAAAAGAAATGAAGATAATTCATATTTGAGGAGTTTACAAAATAAGGAGATACATACCTTGTACTGATCAGTGATCACCAATATTGTTAGGGTAATCGAATACCGCTACGGTACGCTAATGGAAGAAACTAGAACAGTGTTCAGAGTATTGACTGGTAAACACATTGGAAAAGAATAGTGGGAATACCTAGATGAAGATGGGAGGATAACATTAGAATGAACCTGAAAGAGATTGAGTGTAATGAGGACTGGATAGAAAATAGCTCAAGATAGGTAAAGGGTGTAGTGAAGACTGGATAGAACTAGCTCAAGATAGGGATAGGGTGTAATGAGGAGGACTGGATATAACTAGCTCATGATAGGGATATCGTGTAGTGAGATGGACTGGATAGAACTAGCTCAAGATAGGGATGGGGTGTAATGAGGTGTAGTAGATAACTAGCTCATGAATAGGAATTGGGTGTAAGAAGATGGACTGGATAGAACGAGCCCAAGATAGGGATAGGGTGTAAGGAGGACTGGATAGAACTAGCTCATGATAGCAATAGGGTGTAATGAGGTGGACTGGATAGAACGAGCCCAAGATAGGGATAGGGTGTAAGGAGGACTGGATAGAACTAGCTCATGATAGCAATAGGCTGTAATGAGGTGGACTGGATGGAACTAGCTCAAGATAAGGATAGGGTGTAATAAGGTGGATTGGATATAACTAGCTCAAGATAGGGATAGGGTGTAATAAGGTGGATTGGATAGAACTAGCTCAAGATAGGGATAGGGTGTAATAAGGTGGACTGGATAGAACTAGCTCAAAGTAGGGATAGGGTCTAATAAGGTAGACTGGATAGAACTAGCTCAAGATATGGATAGGTGGAGTAATTTGTAGGTGGGGTAATGAGCTTTCGAGTTACTAAAGCCATAGAGTAAGTAAGTAACTCACTATTCTAAAACAACGCCTCTTTCTATTCGTAATAAAATATAAATCGATCCGGTAGTCACTTATCTAATTGCTAGCAATAGATCACAACAGATTATTATATTCAAGATAAATAAGAAAAAAAATATTAAATTCTCATTTTCAAAGAATTGATTTGACGATTCATCTAGAAGTAATTAGTGACCACTTCTTTAAGCCATTTAGAAGTCGTTTCAAGTAATTATTATTTTACAGCTCCAACTTGTCCTCCTTTTAGGGGATGTCTAGGAATAAACCAATTTTCGTTCGTTTTGAAAAAAGTACAAAGGAAATAACTTCTATCAACCAATTATTCATAATGATACTTTCAAAAGTCTACTAATGACGGCTGATAATTACAATAGAAATTAACATCCATTTCACAATAAAGAACAGAATACTGTTCAACGTTTGGCTGTTTTTTTCTTGGCCTGAAACACTCAGTTTATTTAATGATATATTACATCTTCTATCTAGTCAATTTATTTCGGAAATAAACCCAACAGTCTTAAGCAGCTCTTTTTGATACCAAACGTTCAGGAATTACAGCTACTGTATTATTTAAATAAACAGTATAAATTTGAGATAATTATTACCTTTGAAAACTTTGTGTTTTAAATGTTGTAGATTTTATAAAACATAAACTTATGAACAAACTTGATTTAAAATGTTAATTGATAGCTTAAAAAATATATATATGGCACTTAGCAAGATGATTACTTTTAAGCATTGTAAAAAAAACCAGCTGGACTATAATTAAATATCACATTTATGGTCATATGTTCTAAGGCACCATTATCACGATTTACTTGAATGCTGATTACGGGAAGGGTTTGAATCCGATTCGGGTTTATTTATGGTGGTTTTCCTGGGTTTTTTCCAATTATATCGCAGCACAAAAGTGTCTATGTTTTTCAGTTCTATCCCATTATTGTCAATATACAAATAACCTAAACGGTTAGTAAGATGTGGAGCATAAAATTAGCCTATTTCATGACTGATTATCCGTGAAATTAGATAAACAATTATTCTCAAACCTGAAATCGCATCGAAATGTGTGTTCTGCATTCCTCAATATATAATTTATTTTTAACACCTTGTCTTACAACCTGTTCGGGTTATACTTTTATGTACTAATTATACTAATGATTATTTTAGAGATTAGGAAGCTTGTTATAGGAGTTGTACCCTCATTTGCCTGGAGAAAGAGTAGAAAACAAAAAATTAACAAGGATGAAATTCTCCATAAAAATGTTCCTTACAACGTTTTGATAACTTTATCAGTTTTCATGTAACAACCCAATGATTGATACGGAGCACTCACTTTCAGTTGCCTTTGATAAATTATGCTCTCTGTATTTGTATGATAAATTCTATATATTACTTAGTCAGTTCAAAACTAAGAGAGCAATAATAATTCAGATTATTAATGAATTTTTTTTATTATATATCACATTATATTACTATACATCATAAGAGGAAACATACGCCCTACCTACGATTAAGAATACATTAAGGTCATAAACAAAATAAAAACACAGAAAAGCCTCGATCACTGTCAGCTTCAGAGCATTGTTCTTTGCATAAGCATGCATGAACACATGCACATTTCCTGCCACAGACAATACGGCATTTGCAGGATATAAGTTCATGAAATGCCACATGGAAGCTTGGGGAGAACTGGTCAAAAACGCGGCAGGTAAAATACATATTTAAGATCACCCCCTCTTTTCTACCTTCCTTCCCCAGGACTCTGGATATAAAAAATGTGGCTTTGAAACCAAACAGTGACCCCAGACAAAAGTTCCCTGAAATGATGTTCGCCATAAATGTGGATCAAGGGTTTATTTTGTGGGATATATATATATATATATATTCTAGTGGTATCTGCTTACTGGTGGAAAAAAAAACTCTCTTGCCTCAGAAATGTCATCATATATGATATAACAAACATTCAGTGGATACTTTTCATTGCTAGGCTCTGGTGTTCCATCAAATCCATAGTCAGTTGCGAAAATCTGTTCTCCAATATAATCTGTGGATTGTGCCATAGGAGTAGCCATTGCATCACCGTCATTTGAAACTCTTTTATCAATAGTTTCATTAATGCCTTCATTAAATACTAAAATAATATCTCGTCCTTTTTGGTGAGCTTCAAGTCTGGGAATATGAGTTATCAATTTCTCCTTCAATCTTGTTAGGCTAACTTTGCTTTAAAAAAATTAATTGAACAACGCGTGAATCATACATTTTACAAAGGTCAGATAGCTTGAAAATGGATGTTACATCTTAAGTATTTTGACAGTCAATAATGAAATAAATCAGCTCTGCAAACACAAAGATTTGCGCTGTATTTTATTCGCTCCAGTTTCCTACGTTCATCACTTTGAATCTTCCTTGCTTCATTAAACAGTTTTGCACGGCATTCCCTGTGGTGCTCTAAAGCTACCATATCTTCACAACTGAGTTTAGCTAACAGACTACTGTCTTATGGCATTATAGCTACTTCTCTAACGTAAACGTTCAATCCTATTTTTCTAGTCTCAAAAAGAGCAGGTCCATCTGATTACAGAAGAAACACCCGTATTCTGGGTTTGTAAGGCTTGAATGAATGTTTGACCTGGTTCTTTTATTTTCTATCCATATGACTTGATGATTAATAATCAATTTTTAGAAGCTCTATTTTTCAGGTAGCTTAGTAAGTCTTTGTAACTTTGTACTATTATGCATGTATCTGTATGCTTTATTCCACTTAGCCTCTCGCTTTACAAATGTTTCTGCAACACACTATCCAACATAAAGACGTGAAAAACTAAAAGGTAGTTGACTAAATTTACTAAATTATTCTACATCTCTAGCTGTTGTTTAGTATCCTCGGTGTCTTTACCTTTTGTTCTTACAGGACATTTCGAAGGATACTCATCCTTTATTGGTCAGTATATACATAAATCCCAATTTGTCTCCCCCATACATGTATTACGGGGATTTTCAAGAGATACTAAAGTTAATTTTTTTGCTGTACATTTTACTCTTTGTACGATATCATATTATAGTGTCTAACAGAAGAGAAAAGATAAGCATTACATTTTTGTACAGAAGAAGATACAGGAAAGATGGATAAAAACATTTAAAAGGAAGGAAAACAAAATGGCTTTTACAATGAAAAGAAGGACACAGTTCACACTTTACATTTCCGCCACAGGATAAAGTGGTAATGGCTGCCTCTTCAAGAAGATTGATCGTTAGCGTCCATTCCCCCAACCTAGGTTTCATTCTATCGGTATTCATCAGGAAGAGTGTGAAACGCGCAACGCAACTTCCTAAAAGAGGAAATCAAAACACACAAAAGGGAGTCAAATAAATGATTTAGCACACCGCACCACACAGACCTACGCTTTTATCTTAAAATATACATTTAATAAAAACTCGTAAGATTTTGAAAAAAATAGTAGGTTTATACAGTGTTATAGAAATATTACACCAAAGATCATAAATTAAATAATATACACTGTTACTTACTTTATGGCATTAGGAACTAGGAACACTATTATAGAAAAATGAAGAAATGAAAAACATCTTTGTCTACCAAAGAGCATAAGAATCAAATTCATTTTCAAACATCTGAATAAAAATTATATATATTTGCTTATAACTTAGAAATCGTTGGAATTATAAAAACATATTTCCAAATAAAAGATTTCTATCATTATTAGTACTACAACTTTACAATGATAAGCTATTTCGTATCTCAAATAGTTACAGAGAAATGATCAAAATTAGAAAATATCCCTTAAAGTACTCTCAAAATCATTTTCACGAGAAAATGAGAATCACCATCTTTTTTATAATGATAAACAATATCTAAATATAACTAATCAAAATGGTTCAAGCGAATTTTAAGAAAATCGATTTTTCTCTTTTTGCCATTCAGTAAACGACCCTTAATTTTAGGGTTGGATGTCTAGTTTCGAAATTCTCAAAGGAGAACCTTATGAAAACTTCAGATAACAGGTTTGAACTCAATCGGTAAAATACTTTCGGCTCCAGCCCAAGGTACAGACAGAAAGACAGACAGAAGGCATAGCGAAAACAACTTTTTTGGATTCAGAGGGTCATGAAACGTCGACATTTATTAAAATTTGTAAGTGGATTTTTTTTACGATCATAATACTTTCTCTCCGAAGTGTCGAGAGAAAGTGAAAATTGGTAAAGAATGATAAGACACTTAAATAGGAATATGTAAAAGGAATAACATAAAGAAAATTATTTATGTTATTTATTCCTTTACATCCTTTTAAGTGTTTCTAACTATATTTCCTGGACCTTCTACAACTATCTCATAAATCGAAAAGAAGTTTTCCTTATAGAGAGGTTTTTACAGAAGAAACTGAAGGGAAACTCCACAGACTTGAGAGTGGTAAGTTAATCATACTTCAAACATTTCACTGTGTGATTGTGCGAAAATGGTTGGAACTACAAAGAAAACTATTAGAACATGTTTTGGTAGACAATGCTCTTCTCTTTATTTTTTAAATAAAACAAACACTTTGATATATGATCGGTTTGTGAGATAAATGCAAAAAAATAATAATTTCAGGGGCCATTTTTTTAAAGATAGTTGATGTAAAATTACTTTTTTAGAGTGGCATTTTATCCTATTTTTTCATTCACCACAAAAAAAACTGTACTAATTTGCCTAATTTCATTTTATTATCAAAAAGTGAGCAATTGCTTTGCTTAGCAACTCCACTAATACTCACTAAACCTATTATTATTTTAGGTTCATTAACCTGGTTATAGGCTTTACCTATATATATATATATAAAGTAGGGTCAAAACAATTAGACGATTAGTATCTTGAAAGTTAAAACTTTAATTGAAAAGTAAATATTCACTAGCTAAATAAAAGCAAACTACATACCACACTTTTTCACTTTTTGAAGATAATGTCACTCAGATGAGCTCCACTGGACGTCAGGTAAACCTCAGCAGGTTGTCCATCATTTTCCTCAGCATAGATCGTCTAATCGAGTCCACACCATCCTATATTATATATATATATATAAATTTATATTACACATACATATTTTGATAACTTTGTTAATTAATTAGTTAAAGGGTATCTAAATTTATTAATTTTGAAAAACCAAAGGTTTATTCTTATTTCAATGAAACTCAATATTTACACTGTACCTACTTCTTAGAATTTCACGAACACATTATGATTTGGTTTCTCGTATCCATACCTGGTATAAATTTCAAAATAATTTGGTAAAAATGTCAAACTGTAGCACAAAACATAAATCTACACCATAAAAAATGTAAAAAAAAGGCGTGGTACTCAAAAATATTTTTAAATTGAGACATACTCTAAAAAAAGTAGCGAGTAATTGGAACATTGAATGAGAGTATATGTCCAACATTTCGAAAAATTTAACTGTTCAACTGATTTTATGTAAACTCTTATTATTTATACTACGACATGGTTATTAGAATTATTTTGATCCCGTTCAGTTCTAGTTCCAGTTCAAGTCTCGCACTAATCTACTATGATGTACCAGTTCCAAAAAGTCGTTATATAGTGTAACGTAATCGGAAAGTTTGACGATTTGATTATTTAATTGCCCCGCGATTGGGCGCCATTTGTAACGTTATCGGATGTTGATGAAGTAATTATTAAATTGTCCCGAGATTGGGCGACAATTATAACGTAGATACTTTAAAGAAAAATACCTTCATCCATGACCTTTTTAAATATATGAGAGCAGTCCAAAAATCAACTACATTATAATAGTTACATACATATGAATTAATTAACAAGGGTGTGCGAGTATTCGACAATTCGATCTTTAGTCGAGTAATGAAGCTGCTCGAACTCGATTCGAAGATATTTTACCAAACACAAAAAATGTGGGTACTAAGAATCTTCAAGCTTTTTCTCAAAAATTACTAGTGTAATTCATTTTCTTCACTTTTAAGATACAATTTCATAGCAAATAGAGGCCCTCACTATTTCCTTTTGTCAAATTTAAAAAATGTACAGTTAAATTAATTTTATTTAAAAATTCAAATTTGTATGATTATTAATTATTTTAAAAATATATTAAACACTAAAATAAATTATATTTGGACTTATTTATGGATCCATTATAGAAATTCAACGTGAAAAAATCTGCTTCAGTGACCGCATGGTCTAATGCGCTAACCTCGAGTTAGAATATACCTTTTATTACATGGAGATCGAGATTCGAATTTCGGTAGGGTGTATTGAAGTAGGTTTTCCAAAATGGTTTCCAACTCTCCCTCCACGCAAATACGGATATTCTTCCTATAAGTATAACCTTATCAGTCTCTAAAACCATAATCGTAATTAGTACATAAGCGTATAATCCGAACGGGTGGTAAGACGTGGTGCTAAAAAAATAATTAAATCTTACTCTGTGGCCAGGATGTATTGGTAATATATTATGTAATTTAATTCAATTAATTAAATTTCTCACCAACATTCTACAAAAATCTATTATAGACTAGTACTGAGAATAAACGTTGTAAAAACATCTGTGGCCAGGATGTATAGGTAATATATTATGTAATTTAACTCAATTAATTAAATTTCTCACCAACAGTCTACAAAAATCTATTATAGACTAGTACTGAGAAGAAACGTTGTAAAAACGGCCCCACCTCAAAAAATAAAATTACATACAAATAATTACAGTATGTGTAGCCACAAAGTGGGTAGTAAGAACTATATGAATAATGAATACGGTAGTTTAAAGCACGTTTTATACAATTAAATATGTTGAAACAAATGACATACTATTATTGTTATCATCTTTTTATTACATATAAGTGTTCATTATAAATATGGGTCGTAGTGGTCACACTATCTGTATTCCATTTATATTTTCTGTTTTTGTTTTTATTTCTAGTCTCATAATCGTCCCTAAGAATAACAATAAAAAAAATACTTCCTTCTTCCTCCTACATAATAAAATTTACAGTTTCCGGAGCGCAGAGACCACACATGAACTTCTGAGCACAACATTTTCCTTCTTCTTCCATGTTAGTTAAACTTTGCCCTCTTTCACTTAAAACTATAACAATAGTTGTTTTTTTTGGTGTGTTTACTGCAAGAAAAATAAATCGACCAAATCCACGCTCTATTTCTATAAGAAAATGTCATTAAATTGAGAATGATAACGATTAAAAAAAAACATGTTATTACTTTTTATAATTCATAAGCTTAACACATGGATCCTTAACTACTTAATGTGATGAGCTAAAGATGAGAATTGTAACTGAGATTTTAAAAATAGACCAGCATCGCCCTGAATAGAGGTTAGAAAACAATTTGGGTCCCAGCCCGCTTCGGTGGACGAATATTCTAAGGCGCTACCCTCACAATAGACTAGATTGATAATGATGCGTAGACCCCGGATCGAATCATGGTCGGATGTATTAGGGTAGTTTGTTCAAAATGATTTTCTACTCTCCCTCCACGCAAATATGGGTACACTTTCTGCAAATATCTTCCTCATACATAAAACATTTAGAGTAATAAGCCTAAGCGTATAATACAAACGGGTAGTAAAACACGGCTCTAAAAAAATTTAGCCTCACTAACCCATAACCCCAAATGCACCCGGCCAGATTTTAAACTCAAGAGTTCCAACCTCTCAGCTCAAGATTTAGACACGTAAAACTTGAGTCACACCTTATCTGAAAATTGTGAGAAAAGCAAAGTTTGAGTAGAGCAGAAATTCACACGCTAGTAAAAATATTTGTTGACCCATAATGCCTTGTAACGCTAACTTAAAACAGCTGTTTATCAATATATTAAATTTTTTGGTGGATCTTTTAAATTATTGTCATGATCGATATTTTCTAATGATTACGTTGTGTAGAAAAACAAATTCACACAAAACGATGACGCGCAGGCTTTTAAATTAATGGGTTGCTTCAAATCATTTCACAACAACAGATGAAGCTGTCTGCTTGTATCATGCTGTGTAGGTGCATACGCATGCGCATAGTAGGTAAGTGAAAGCTAGCAAAAGGTTCATTATTGAAAATATTGGCTGAAAGTGAATCATGTGAACCTATTTGTAAATAATTATTATTTTCTTAGTAATACTATATTATCAATAAGAAGTGTTATCAAACAATAATTCTAATAATACTTCCAATGTTTGCCGTAAAGATTCTTCTTATAGCTGTCATTTACCTGCATTCTCACCATATATGGGTTATAATAGGTTGGCTTAGGCGCGTGTGCACTGATTGAGCCAATTATTTTTTTAAATATGATTGGTTCTTATCCGCAGATTAATTACTGAGCAGTTATTTAAGATTAAGACTGTAGCCCAGTATTGAACGAGGGTTCTCTAAAGCTGCAATCAGCCTCTCTAATTACAGGTAAACATACAGATTAACTATTACAGTTATTTCAGGGTAAGACAGTAACCTGGTATTGAACCAGGGTCCTCTAGAGCTGCAGTCAGCCACTCTAACAACAAGGAGATACAGATTATAGAGCAGTTATTTCAGGGTAAGGGTAGGGTGCTAGCCCAGTATTGAACCAGGGTCCTCTTAGAACTGCAGTCAGCCTCTCTAACAACAAGGAGATACAGATTATAGAGCAGTTATTTCAGGGTAAGGGGAGGGCGCTAGCCCAGTATTGAACCAGGGTCCTCTAGAGCTGCTGTCAGCCTCTCTAACCACAAGGAGACACAGATTATAGAGAAGTTATTTCAGGGTAAGGGGAGGGTGCTAGCCCAGTATTGAACCAGGGTCCTTTATAGCTGCAGTCAGCCACTCTAACCACAAGGAGATACAGATTATAGAGCAGTTATTTCAGGGTAAGGGGAGGGCGCTAGCTCAGTATTGAACCAGGGACATCTAGAGCTGCAGTCAGCCACTCTAACAACAAGGAGACACAGATTATAGAGCAGTTATTTCAGGGTAAGGGGAGGGTGCTAGCCCAGTATTGAACCAGGGTCCTTTATAGTTGCAGTCAGCCACTCTAACCACAAGGAGACACAGATTATAGAGCAGTTATTTCAGGGTAAGCGGAAGACGGTAGCCCAGCGCCAGATGTCAAGCTTCTAGAACATTAGTCCCCCTAGTTATTGGGTTGGAGCTGCGTGGAAGTGGCTAATGAGGGCTGCCCGCCCTCTTAATTGGGGGCAGGAAGGATGGGGGTGGGTGGAGGGGTGGCAAACACACGCTAACTCCCCCTTCTCCCCGAAACCCCTCGCCCTTCCCCTCACCACACATCAGTTTGTTTGCTCTCCTGCCGCCCACGACGATCACACATTCCGCGACTATATACTGACTGCGTTGCGCAATGCGTGTCACCGTTGCTACCCTTGCGCGCATGCGCAGACTTGAGACTGGAGACACTCGAGTAACACATTCTTTACAAGAACATGTCCACTTTCCGGACCAATTGGTTATATCAGACCAAGACTTACAAACTGACTTAACTCTGAAACAGACTTCATATCATGTCATCAGACTGAATTTCAACATTGTGAATGTGGAAGCTCCAATTTCACCAAAATTACTCAATATTTTGGCCGTGCCGAGAATAGAACTCGGGAGTCCTTGGCTGGGTAGACAGATTCTCTATCGAGTGAGTGAGAGAGTTGGGCAACATCTTGTTCATACATGATTCCTTGGAAATACGGTAGTAATTGTGTTAAAAATAAGTGCAATCACTATGTTGTTTCTTAGCACTGCATCTTACTACCCGTTCCGGGTATACACTTACGTACTAATTATGCTAATGGGAATAAGAAAGGCTTTATTTAGGAGAAGTATACCCACATTCACGTGGAGTGAGAGTGTAAAACCATTTTGGGGGGAAAAAAATCTCTGTGCACCCAACCGAGATTTGAACCTCGATCTTCCCGTAATCAGCAGTCTAGTCTACTGCGAGATTGGTGCCTTATACCATGCGGCCACCGAAGCGGGTATGTTTTTGTTAATTCTTGTAACCTACACTATATCGTTCATAGTGGACACGTGGTCTAAATATATAGTCTAGATCATTTGACCTGGTTTGCCGCTGACGGCAAAATTGGGGTTAAAATCCCTGCTGAATGTACTGAGAGTGTTTCTACTCAATTTTACTCAATTTACTCAAGTAACGCTTTAAAATATCAATACAATATTTTTTATTAAGTCTTATTAAAATTTGGTCAGTTAGCGTAGGCCGAATAGATACCGTTCTTATTTGATCAGATTTTTTTTCTGTGTTCCAAATATTACAACCCGTCCAAGTACCTTCATCTTCTAAACTAATGAATTAAGATTGAAAAAAATATAATTTTTGAAGAAATATACCAGTGCAGGTAAATTTGAAAATAATATAGGAAATACCACCCTGAGTAAACCGGCCTGAGACTTGATCCCCAACCTTAAAGTAATTTACAAACCAAACTAGGTGAGGGAATGACACCTTAGCCTATGTACTCACTGATTCGGGTTATTTCATTTGTAAGAATGTTAACAGCTTTATATTTTCTCAGAATGACCTCTATGTGTATCAGGGCCAAAACTCCTTATATTTGATTTGAGATTTCTGAGAATGTTTATTTAAAACTAGGAGAAGCAAGGTATAGCCCCGAAAGGGTAGTAAGACGCGGTGCTAGAATAATAATAAAAAAACTAGGAAAAACAATCAATAGTTTTTTTTATCGCCGCGTCTTAAGACCTGTTCATGTTATACGCATGTATGATAATTACTTTATTGGGATAGGGATTAAGAAGAAAACATTTTAAAGGTAGGCTACTCGCATTTGCGTGGAAGGAGAGTGGGAAACAATTGAGGAAAAGCCAGCCTCAGTAGACCCAACTGGGACTCGAACCTCGAATTCCCCGTCATCATCAAGCCAGTCCAACACGAAAGGGACGGCCACTGAAGCGAGTAATCAATAGTTAATTTTGTTACAATCTAATTATTCTCTCATCTAATTTCCTGATGAATGGGGTAAACACCGAAACACGTCGATTTAATGTAGGCCTACCCTTCGATTAACCTCAACGGTAATAAGCTAACCTTGCATTGCTCCACTATGACGTGGCTTATAAGACAAGAGTCTTGGTGTGATACGTGACCGGCCCTGTGGTGTAGTGGTAAATGCACCTGGCTACGAGCCTAAGCGTTCCGGGGTTTGACTCTCACCTGGTACCTTGGGTATCTTTCCCTAAATGGGAATTACCCCAATGGTCACAAGGATTTGGTTAGTTAGGCTTAAGCTGTGTTTTATAGGGCCCCTACACGATCAGTCAGACTGTCAGTCCTAAGATTGACAGTCAGACTGTCAGTATGCATCAGTATTTACAACGAGACCGTACACGGTCAGTATTCGTATCATTATTTGTATCAGTCTCAGCTCCTTCATGCAACGTGTAACAACATGGATGATAAGAAAAAGAAGTGGACAGTCTGTTTGCTACTGAGACTGAAGGAAATACTGACGAGCGCGCGCACACGGTCAGTATTACTGTCAGTAATAATTATTACTTTGCTAACACTGACAGTCTGACTGATCATGTATGGGCCTATAAGTGTTTCCACCAGTTCCACACCCTCATACTCACTATCACTATCATCATCTCATCTCATCGGGACATGGAAAGAGCCTCCACGGAAAGGATGTACGATTAGTACATACGGATGTCTCCTGGGTAACGGTACATTAGTACTGGATAATCTTTCCACTACTGGGCTACGAATGATGTGTCCTAGACGCGCAATATTAGTGTAAAACGCGAAAGTTAAGACTGCAATCTTTCAAGGCAGAGTGTAAAAGTAGACGACCCTAAACTTAGTGAATACCAAACGTTATGGATATGATTTCAATCTAAATTGCTTGGTAACAATCAGATAATAGCCTATGTTTATTTTAAATTTTAAGGCTTGAAATAAACATTTCTTCCATGCACACTTTTATATTAGTTCTAGTGTTGGTAGGGGAGATGGGGATGTATATTTAAAATTGTATTACTGTCATTTAATACCGGGCAGTTTAGTTACTTTTACAAATATTTTTGTTTGTTGAATCGAAATATTTTGACAGTCTGGACCAGTTTTCTTGTTATTAGACAACAGTAAGATGAGTTGTGGTGACGATTCTCAGGAATGTGGTCTTTAGTTATTTCGTGCTGTTAAGGGGAGGGGCCCTTGTGTCGTTTCTTGACAAAAAAAAAATACTTTTTTTGTCTCTGTTTTTTAATCAATTTTCTTTCCATCTCATACTCCTACAATTTTTTTGGTCTGTATTTTTTTTCAAACACTTTTAGTAAGGCGTTATTTTTTTCTCTTTCTTTTTCAGCTTTAGCAAGGTTATCACTATGTTTATATGATGTCCAAATTTATTGTTTTTTGTTTGTTTTTTAAAGGGGTTTTATTTTATGGACTAAACAATGAAAATTACGTAAACACATTCAAACAAGAAAAGTAAATATTTTGTCACATTCCTTTAATTTTTTGCTAATGCAGATTCATTGTCACTTTGAATAGAGCTCTAAGGCTATTAATACTGTAAAAAAAACCTTTTAAATCTTAAGTTTATCAACATAATTGTACTCTAAAATATTACACAGTGGTACACCTGGTAGTCCCGGTTTCGATTCCCAGCTGGTACCTTGGTATTTCTCTCTAAAAGGGAACTAAATCAACCGTCACCAAAGTTTGATTAATCAGACTTAGGTTAGAAGTGTTTACACTGGCTTCACACGCTCATACTATCACCATCATCTCATCTTATTGGGACATGGAAAGAATCTTCATGGAAAGATGTTAGTTGTACGTATTTTGTACCGCAGCTTGACATTTTCTCCCGTAAGACTAGGTTATCTAGAAACTATTTCAGGGCAAGCTTATTAACAATTCAGGTGAAACATCCACAAGATTAACATTAAAACGAGAGAAATTATTTCAAATGATGGCTTCAAAAAAAAGTGTGTAGCTAAATAAACAAAATACCATTTTCATTAAGTAGCCTTCTTAATCCCATACTCCTTCAGTGGTAATGTGATTTTAAGACGTCTGTCTTGAAATATATTAAATTGCCTTTGACGGGAAGGGCAAGGTTCGACTCTTGCCCTAGTGATTTTCCACATAATATGATCCAAGATGCCTGAGTGGTGCAGCAAATTCACCTGCTAGCAGAAATTTAGGTCTACTATGTTGGCCACGATGTTTAGCATCGCAAGCTTAAAACAGCTATCAACCTATAATCCGTTCTCCATAGAAATAACAGTTTAAAAAATACAAGATTTTTTGTGGTCAGTAATAATTGATAACGTTTTACTATATTATTGGAGTTAAATTATAGGTATTTTTTATATCCATTATTGTTTCCAGCCTGTGGCCTGGGTAAGTTTTTTATTCAAGCCATATATCTTCCCACTACTTGGCCTGTCGTAGCTTCATATACCTTATAATCTAATTTAAGACTAGAAAAGGGCACAGCATCCAGTCCCCGGGCGTTAATTTATCAATGTGGAAGATTAAACCCATAATTGAATGGATGGCATGAAAAAGGAAAAGATTCCACATTTTTACCATTTAAAACGGAGATAGCCATTCTATAGCCGACCCAAAGCTGCATCAATTGGCCTAAAGAAAGAAAATATTCCTCCATTTCTAATGCATACAAACAAGACTTCGATATTTGAATGTGGAGTAAAAGGAGGAGATTCCAGGAATTTTCCTTTCTTGCACGCAAGAACTTTTGAATTTAAGTATGTTGAGAATAAAAATATCATTGACTTCAAGGGTTGGTGGCCTGATACTTTAAAGACAAGTACAAAAAGTGTTGGGAGTAATGAAACATTTCTAATCAGCAAATACAGACACCTAGTGTACATACAAGATCAAAAAGGTTATGCAAATTCATTCATTGACGGACTCCTAGGTGATGTGCTCAAACTGCATAAAGGTCGTGGTAACGTTGCACTTCTGTGTATAGTGGAAAGGTTCCTATTAACTCACAAAAATTAATGATCTCAGAAAAGTTGTGAGCTATGTTCCCGATGAACACAAGGAATTATATGACAACATTTTGCAATGGCCGATAACGCTTGCTTAAGCTGACGCAGTTTTAGAGGTGATGGTAGTTTAAGAGGATAGCGACTAGAAAAAAAAATTAGGACACACTGATAGTGAAAACTAGCATTTCTATGTGTTTTGTGTAAGCATTTTTGTCCTTTTTTAAAAAAAAATTGTATGGTTAGGTTAGGCCATTTTTTTGTGTTGCTTTTTTCATGTTATTTTTAAACTGTATTATTCATATTCACTTTTTGATGAAAGATATGTCATAAATATTACTCTAATAATGATTTAATTAGGAAATAATAAAGATTGTTACAAGTAATAAATTCATTTAAAATTATTACCATTCTTTAAATACGTTGAGGAGTAAAAGGAAAGTATTCCATCAAATTAATTTAAGTATAACGCTCCTCTTTTATTTTTGAAATTTTAAAAATTTCCTCAATAATAAGTTTTCAGTCATACCGTGAATTGAACCCGGGAGCATATGTTTAGTAGGCAGACACGCTACCAACTGATCTAAGGTGTTAGCCAAGTTTGGTGTGTTTTGCTATGAAAATTGAGCAGTATTTTATTTTCTCGTAGACAGACTGTTAACATTTTAGAAAAAATACTAAAAATGATTGAAAGTAAGGAGTGGTTATAATTAAAAGTTAAGACTTAAATAAATTGCTCTAAAATATATATGTAAAAATTAAATTTATAGATTAAACAGTTGCTAAATTGGTAGGTGTATAAAGTGAAATTAAAAGTCAGAATGTATAATGTAAATATACTTCAGGTGACAAAACATATTGTCAAATATGAACATTTATATACAATTATAATGCATCATCAACTAGACCATAAACGAGTTGATGAAAAGTCTAAATCATAGGTTGATACGTTCAAAATATTAATACAAAAATTTTTAAGATAAAATATAATATGGTACAAAACAATATATATATATATATATATATATAGAGAGAGAGAGAGAGAGCAATTTATCTAAGTCTTAACTTTTAAAGACAAATTATTGTCATGAAAAATGTTTTCAAGTTATAGGACTGTGCCATGCTGCAACTTAATACATTAACACACACATTTTCATAACGAGTGGTTTACAATCACCTCACAACAGTTAAACGGAGTTCTGCTTGTCTCTAGATATACGGCGCACGCGCACTGGTTTTCGTCTGTTGGTTCTGAAATTTTACTAGGTATTCCAAGCAGAAGGGCAAGAGAAGAGCGGAACAAAGTGAAACTAGTTGTATTAAAGCAGAGCGGGTTGCGTTGATGCAGCTGAAATCTCACTATTGGCTCGTCACGTGACCACGTTTCTGTCCTGCTCTTGTGGTTTGATGAGCGTGTGAATTCCACGGTTAAGTTGGAGCTCAGACTATTAATTTTGGTCCTACGTTGTCATCCCGGGAGAGAAAGATAGAGAGGTTTTGTTGGTTTAGTAGGTTGGCCGCGGGCCATGCACATTCAACGCCGGGGTATCACATGTTGAGTGTTGACAACTATTCTACCGCGGGCGTGGGAGCTGGAGCCTATCTTGGTACACCTGCCGCAGTCTTGCGCATGCGTTCACTCGACAAACACACACACACGCACACACCTTAAAGAAGGTGTAAAAAAAAAGTTCTTATTTCCACTGTTCCTTCGAGGTCCAGTGCCAAAATATCACTACGACTACAACACGTGAATTTATTCAAAATACACATTCATTTTCTTTCCGAGATAATGAAAATGTTCTTTTTAGAAACTATTTTTCTTGGATAAATGAATATTGAGCTGGCTTTTCTTTCTATCCTGGAGCTACAATCGAATTGAAATTGCGGTACGACAACAATAATTAAAAAAATCTGAATCGGCGGGAAACGCGGAACAGATGACGATCTCCGGAAAAAACATCAAAAACGCAAAATAGGAGCGAACCTCATTTCAAAAGCACACGAAGGTATGGATCACTGAAGTGAACAGGGAAAAAGCAACAACTACATAACTTGGAAACATGGCAAACATGTATTGTAAGCAGTCCCCTTATTCTTTACAATAATTACAATAAAATATTTAAATTATAGAGTTATGTTAGTCTAAGTTAGGTTAAGTGTTGCCATATAACGCTCAGAGACTATAAATATTTTTATTGATTTATTTCATTTAATGGTGCACTTCTGATATACTTCAAATCAGTTACACAGACTCTGGCTCTGCACTTTCAGTACGTAGCCGACGAGCTAATATAGTACCTTTTTTTTTGTGTGTGGAGCTTAAGGAGATCTCTGGGTTAGAATCCCGGCTGCGTGTACTTAAAACGTTTATTCATAATTGGTACCCCACCCTACCTCCAAGAAAATGTGTGCACATCTCCTCTATATTATACTTTTTCATCCCTCGCTCATTAGTGTGGTAAAATTGTAATAGTCTAGATAGGTAGTAAGATAAATTGTAGATAAGTGGTAACATTCTCACGACATCTAATCTATCAAAATTATTTCTGAAACCTACAAACACCCTAAAAAATAAAATATTAAATAATAATTACTTATGTATACAAATTTTGATTGTAGAATTAACTAAATTCTAGTCGAAAAAATTATTTGCAAGATTTCTCTGTGCATATTAACCTTATAACTCTGTAAGCTAAAACTTTATTTTCAGTAAATTTAAAACCATTCACTATTTACATTACTTTAACTTCTTCACCAAAACTGATATACATGGCAGCGAGTAAATAACTGAAAAAATCGTATTGTTCTTGTTATAGAGTTAGATAAATGAGAACAGCTTGGTATCTACCTTACACTCCTAATGATCTCAAAACAATTTTCTTGGTGCAATTCTATTTCCCCGGTTTTTTATGATATCAAGATCCAATATACACCATCTAACTTCAAATGATGTTTTTGTCCTGTGTCGTCTCATCTTCTCATCAATATTATGACAGGCGAGGAACGGAAGGCGGGGGAGTTATGACAGTATTCACACAATATTTGTCGATGACTCTGAAAAATGTTCACATTCAGCCAATAAAAAGAAAGGATCGAGAAGATACAATAGTGACATATAATTTTGTACAAGGTTAAATAGTTAATTTTTATAGTTCGGGTATTAATTAGTTATTAATTTTGATTGAAAGTCTCTTGCTCTACAACAATCACATTACTTACATCTTAAAATATTATAATTACGAGAAAAACTGACTCCACTTTTTTTTATCCATCTGAAAGTTCTAGGAGACTATAAATTAGCAACAGCGAAGTATTCATTCCTGATTGGTGAGTTAAAAAAACGTTCCAACATTCCAAATTTGTAAAGTCAAAAACTTTACGATTTTGATTTGAAAGTCACAATTGGACCTAATCACATTGCCTGTCATGCTTCGAATTATTTAAGTAACATATTCAAATAAAATATTTATGTATCAAATTGAAAGTTTTTTTTTTAGTTGTGTACTTCCCTCCCCTTTGAAAGTCGTGTTACATGTTTATATTCCTGTTCTATTCATATATTGCGTTTCTTATATTCATACGTTTCTCGTTTCTTTTGGTGTGAGGAATCTCTAAAATACCCATCCACAATCACCATAGTACCTAATCTGTCTGTTTTTAAGAATTCAACTTTTAGTAAAAGTACAAGTGATCACTCATCAACCAATAGAAACGCAAGGTCATGAACCCGATTCAGCTGAATATAAACTTGATAGAAGCGTTAAGGAGGCTGTATACTGTATATCTATTACACATCGCAGACGTTTAGAAATCCCACCTTTTATTAGAAAAGTGGTTTGCTATTTTAAAATATGGCTCACACCAAAATGAAGGCAAAAGCTAACGACATGTCCCTATGCTATTAAAAACCATACATGCTAAGGTAGGGGTGACCTGGTGGTCTAGGGGTAAGGTGTCGGACTTCTGTGCTGAGGGTCCGGGGTTCAATCCTTGGTATCGCCACATATTTATCTGATTGCCAAACCCTTCCTTCACCTCTGAGAAGACTTGTGATTGTGAGGAATACCAGGCCTCCACCGTGGTTCGGATTCCACGTTAAACTGTAGGTCCTCCATTTCGTCTCACAATCACCCTACCATCACACATTAGTGTAAGTGCGTATAACCTGAACGGGTAGTAAGACGCGGTGCTAATAATAATAATAATAATTTAAGGTATGGATGTAGGTGACTTGAGAAAAGACCAGTATTTTTACAGTTTTTATAACAATTTTTTTTTGTTCAAAATAAATCAAATATTGCTTTTACACAAACATATAGTTTAATTTTCTTCACATGCTGGCCTCAGCAGTTGTTGAATATCTGTCAAGGGTGTTCTGGAATTTAATGTCAACTTTTTCTCTTGATTTAAAAAGTTTGTTAAATTATGCCGCCATGCAGCTGACAGTTACTCTACAACGGTACCCTTAAATCATTTTCATGGGAAAATGAGGTTAGCCATTTTGTTTATAGGCCTAATGTTAAACAATACCTACATACGAGTTCTAATCAAATTCGTTTTAGCCGATTTTTATAAAATCAAATTTCTCACCTTTCGCCCTCATGTAAACTATCCCTAATTTTAGGGCTAGTTCTAAAAACGTATAGGGGGAATTATCTGAAAACCCTAGATACCATATTTTAGCCCAATCAGTAAAATGGTTTCATATCTTTGTTGAGATTCAGACACACGGCATTGCAAATACCACTTTTTTGGGTCCATTAAACGTCGAAATTGATCAAAATCTCGAGTTAGATTTTTTGACGATCACAATACTTTCTCTCTCCAAGTATTTGCGAGAAAGTGAAAAGTCAGAAAGGTGTTCAGGCAGCTATATGGATGAATAACATGTCTACTCAACGAGGTAGTCTTATTCCAGTTCAGACTATGAAACACTATTTCTTTATTAAGTGTTTAGTTTCTTATGTACTTAAAAATATTTAGCCCAATTGGCTCCTCTGTTGTCTACGTTTTTAATACATAGTGTTTAATACTCAAGGCCATCCTTGACTATCATTGGCCACGGAGTACCACATGGTCATTTTATTCCAAGCAATATTACTCTTCGCCAGATAAGGTCATGTAACGCCCTACAAAAGCCTCAGATTTCTGGCAGTGCTAGGACAAATGTAAATTAAATTAGTTGAAAAACTACACCCTGACACGACAATCAAAACCGGGACCTTTGGTTTAGTGCGTCACTGAGCTATCCAGACTATGTCCCACGATCAGGATCGGTTTAACCTTTAAAGCAGAGTATACAGTGGACGTGTGAATTCATTGGTTACCTATGGCTATCATTGAACCATATACATTGGTGACTTGGGGTTGGAGTTTATTCCGTCACTCCTTGAATAGTTGACTGTACATGATTAGCGATATTCACAATAGGAAGGTATCTACAATGTTATTTCGGATTGACCTTGACAGGCTGAGGATATATTTGCGCCATCTGAGATTATCTTAGTTGAAACACAGGGGTCGTTTGGTCCAGGTTGGTCATAGGACGTTTGAAGCAGTTTTGTGACAATAGCTTTTAATCATACCTTGTGTGTGTAGGTTAGATTAGGTCTGCAGAGATGAAAAAGGAATATTTCTGACTTTCCCTAATACCATACGACCTATATCAGTTGGTCCAAAATACCTCTCATTTACTTACTAATACTAAGCCATATGGCGAGCGTGAAAGGGCCTACCAATTTGGCCAGGAAAGGTATTTTCACATACCTTCCAGGTTTTTTTTAACATGCCATGCTCAAAATAGCCACCATTAATACATATTGTAAGATTCAGCATTCATTCTCAATAATTATGAATACCATGAATTTATTTTTCATTTGTTATATAAAGATATTATTAAGAGAATTCGACTACAATGGAATAAATTGCAAATAACCTGGTCATTGTTGTATCTTCTAACCAAAGTATTAAAGTGAAATATAAGAAGCACATTTGTTTATTAAATACGGTAGTGCTGCAGTATGTAGGGCTATAGTCCAATTTAATAGGAAGAGGCTTTTATAAAACACAAACACATTTTTTGAATCCCAAAATTGATGATATTTTATTATTTTAATAGTGTTATTTTAGAGGTATTGATAATATCTATCAAAAGTGACAGCTTCATGTATCGCAACTTGACGTATGAATACGTGAAAGTATCAAGTATATTTCCTAGCTGTCAGATAAGGCCCTATCTACGAAAATTGGCCTGTACGACCAGTAGGCTATTTAAATACTGGAAATAAAACATTACCATAAAAAAGAGACGTAAATTTTCCTTTGATTACTTTTTCTGTCTAGCACGTCGGACATTCTAAGGCTTCAGACTCGTTATAAAATGGAGGGCCGATGACGGGAGGTGAAAGGTTCGAATCTCAGCAGGGTACACTGGGAGGTAGTATTCCCCATGTGATTTATCACTGTGGTTTTTCAATCCCCTCTCAATGCTAATGCAGAGATACATGCTCTAAGACTATCGTCGCCATCTCTTATTTTTATATTAAGTCGTTAATAATCTTAGGGTATATAATAATAATAATAATATTAATAATAATAATAATAGTAATTATATTTTAATAATAAATGGTTCGATACCTTAACTCAGTCGGTACCATATATGTCTACTGAGCTAAGAACTCAGTATCATCATCATCACCATCTGGTTCCAGTCTCTGGCCGGATCAGTTTAGTAAAATGCCTCCATCTTCCTCTATTCCTCAACCATTCTGTTTCCTTTAATCGCTAAGAACTCCTTGGTTCAATTCCTGGCATGGCTGAAAAATGTATCATTTGTATGATGTGGGTTTCCCCCTTTCAAAATGCTGAATTAATGACCTGGGGCAGGATGTTGTGTCTGTTCTAGATTCAAGTTAGTTTATAAGTCGTGTGGTTGTATAATCAGTCGGTTCAGAAAGTGCACGATAAGAAACTCAAATAAACAAGAATAATAAAAAATGAAATGTGAATGTTTATAAATAACAGTTACAGCTTGTTGTATTGCAAATCAAGGAGTCATTGATGAATAGAATGATTTTTAAGAAGATTAGTCAATATAATACAATAATATAAAAAGTTATTAAAAATGCAAATATATCTTACAAAATAAATGGTACGGCACAATTGCACAAACTTTCTCATACTGTGTAGCATGGCTTCGAAGATAATTTTCAAAAATTAGTTTTGAGTGAACTACTCTTATATATGCTTTCCCTATAAAAACAAACACATCATCTTGTTAATCACAATAATCACACTTCACATATCTATTTTAAACCAAACTGTTCGAATATATTTAACGAAATTAAATATTTTTAAAAATAATTTTTTTTAAACTACTACACTAAAATTATTTATTATTTGTTAAAAAAAAGGATTCTTATTTACCATACAACATTATTCCCAGATTCCCATTTTGAATTCAATCTTTAATGTCAATTTTTTAAAAAAAATCTGTAATTTGTCTAAGTAAACTACCCTTAAATTAATTTATTCTAGATAAATAAAAAATAATAATGTAAAATAGTCCCCTGACACCAATTTTGAACCAAATTATTTGAGCTATTTTCAAAAAAATATTATTTTACAAAAATCAGTCACTACACAGAAATCTATTTTGAACCTAATAACTAAAGCCATTTATTTAGATATTTAAATTTAAAAAAAGTCATCACTCCAGAAAATACAAAAATATTTTATTGCAGTAAATATTAATAACACTCTACTATTATATATATATATATATTTAGCACCCCGTCTTATTAACCATTCGGGCTATACGCTAATGTACTAATTACGTTAGTGGGTTAGTGATGAGTAAGGATGAATTTAAATTAAGTGTACGCACATTTGCGTGGAGAGATAAAGAGTGTTGAAAAACATTTGGGTAAAAAACAACCTTAGTACTCTCAACCGGGATCGAACCACGATCTCCCCGTCATCGGCAGTCTAGTATATTGCGAGAGTAGCGACCTAGACCATGCGGCCACTGAAGTGGGTTACTATATTATTTGTGTCATTTTACAGGTATTGATATTATAATTAGTATATCAAAAGTGATAGCTGCATGTATAAATATATAAATAATATATAAATAATAAATAAATAATATATATATATATATGACAGTTATTTTAGTATTTTTTTTATGATAGTCAAAAAAGTTACTTGCTATCTAAATCGGAATGTAAATCTATAGCCCTGTGTTCATCGAGAGCACTCTAAACCGTTTAGTAATATTAGTATTATGAATAGTATTTGTCGTCAGAGGAAGGAGGCAGTGGGGTACGGGCTGCTTAGAAGAGGACCACAGCATCTGTTGGCTTCGAGCCACCGCTACTCAACCGCCGGGATGGAGGAGGATGGGGGTAAATTACTTGTTGACAGGTTGGTACTACATGTTCATGTCATCGACTTGCTTCTATTCTACTCTTCAGCTACGCTTGTTGCCGGCTTGGCAGATTAACAAATAGAGAGGCTCCGTCGATGAACGTGCGCTATTTATTTCCAAGGAGGAGGAAAAAATAAACATATATCTACTTGTACTGTTGTAGTGTTAGAAAATGCTATCAAAGAGTTAAACCAGGAGTCAGAGAAAGAGGGTGCATATTATATAGCTCCATCTTGAGTGTACCACCGATGGACACATGATCTAAGGCTTGGCTGGTGAAACTTCTTGAGTGAGAGTGCTGATATTGCTAGGAGAAGTTTGCTGATGTCAGGAGAAGTTTGCTGATAATGATAATGTTAGGATATGTTTGCTGATAAGGTTAGGATATGTTTGCTGATAAGGTTAGGAGATGTTTGCTGATAATGCTAGAAGCTATCTATTATTATTATTATTATTATTATTATTAGCACCGCATTTTACTACCCGTTCGGGTTATACGCACTTACGCTAATGTGCAATGGTAGGGTGATTGATGAGATGAAGTGGAGGACCTACAGTTTAACGTAGAATCCGAACCACGGTGGAGGCCTGGCATTCCTTACATTCACAAGTTGTGATTAATACACATCTTGATTTTAAATCGGTTATAGATGAGGAAGGTTGAATTTTACAGGAAGTTTACTCACATTTGCGCAGAGGAATATTGGAAAACCATTTTGGTAAAACCAACTTTGGCACACCCGACCGGGATTCTAACCTTGATCTCCCTGTCATCAGTAGTCTAGTCTAACACGAGAGTGACGCTTGTACCATGGTTCTGGGGATTGGTTGCTGCGTTTGTCCTAGAATAATGCTAAGATGAGTTGCTATTAACTCACAAACATATCAGTTCGGCTTCGGTGGCCGTATTAAGAATAATTTTTAATTTTTTTATATCTCTATGTCTTACTACTTGTTCGAGTTCTATTTATACGCTAGTGATGTGATGGTAAAAAAGGTAGAATTTTGAGTAAAAGTACTAGAATTTGCATGGAAGGAGAGTGGGAAACAAAATCTGACCTAATCATTATCAGCAACCAGAATTAATGGACTTGACATCTAGACCTCGTGGTAACCAGTGTGGGCTAGTTCTTACTAAATTGTTCCTCACCCTCCCATCCTTCAAATTTAGATACATTTCCTCCTAACTCCACCTTCCTCGTCCCTACCCAATTAGTGTGATTATGTTTATATCCCAAACGGATGGTCAGAAGCAGTGCAAAAGCATAATAAAACATTGAACCAACTATCACACTATCTAGATGTAGACTCCAAGACATTTTTAACTCCTCAGACCACCGACGCGGCTACAAAATCAGTAGACATACCCACTGACAAGGCCGACACTTTATTCTCTCTAATTAGATTATATTCAAATTGGTTCGTTTAAGTTCCAGAAACGAATAACTATACGTACAGTACAAGACGCAAGAAACAAAAAAAAATGACTAAAAGATTCACTAAAAACGAGTTAAAATCACGTAAACTTACGACCTAAAACTATTTAAAGGAATCCTTTCCTTTTTAATACCTACCTAAATGAGATCAAGATATGTGTTTTGTGTGTGTTAAAATAGCTTTATGCGCCATTCCTCTTTCGGTTCTTCATGTCCTAGTGTTTGAAAGTAAAACGTCGTAAGTCTCAATATAAAACTAGCAATCTATTTTATTTTATTTTACTCGGGGAGCTAGGAGTGCACTTTCAAGACCAACTAATTATATCTGCATTAGAATAATACACTAATTTGATTCTCAAGAAAACACAGCACTCATCTTTAAAAATATTTGAGCATTTAACGTGCACTTTCTGAACCGAATGAATATATCAGCACACGAGAATTTCTATGAGTGAGAGTGAAAGAGCATACAAATTTCGCCAGGTAAAATATTTTCGCATACTTTCCAGGGTTCGCTCACATAGCACAATCGACACGCAACCGATGGCTTTACTTTTCTTCCGGAGGAAGCTGTGCTACGGATGTTTATCGTCCAAGAAAAATCCCTCGACCTCGGCTGGGTTTGAACCCACAAACATCGGGTCCTGAGATGATCACTTTATCCCAAGACCAACGAGGCTGACTCTTCTAATAAGTTTAAAATAATTTTAATCTGGTAATAACGTACCGACACAAGATTAAATCATTATATTATGTATCAAACTTGCAAGATTAATTATTTTATTAGTGGTATTTAATGTTTAACCTTAAAACAAACTGATTATATCAGCACGTTACTTACAAACTAGCTTAGCTTCAGCATAAATAATACCCAGCTCTTCAGCCCTCAATTCCTGGGCCGTAAATTCATCACTGTTATAGGCGAGAGAGAAGCTCTTATTTAAACAAATATGTATAATTTACGGCTGTACTGGGAATCGAGCTCGGTGCTCCTAGCTCCAGTTCCACCACTGAATTGAGGAATTGGATAACAATGCATTTAAATATCTGTCTAAGTATTGAGCTCAAACAAAAATAGCTTGAGCTAGAAAAAGGTACCTAACGGTTGAAATAAAAAAATTGTGCTCCACGTCTTCTAAACCTTGATTTTTCTTAAGAATACCACTTTTGACCACCAACGTTGATTGAAAGACATTTAATTGTCAGATTATCAATTTAACTCTTAGTGACCCGCTTCGGTGGCCGAGTGGTCTAAGGCGTCACTCTCGTGTTAGACTGACCCGCTGATGACATGGGGGGATTGAGGTTCGAATACCGATAGGATACACTGAAGGTGTTTTATTTCCTGGATAGTTTTCTACTCTTACTCCACTCAAATGAGGGTAAATTTCCTCTAAAATTCTACCTTCATCATTACACCATTAGTGTAGTTAAATGTGTTTAGTCCGGATGACTTAAAAAGACGCGCGATGGAAAAAAAAAAAAGCATTTATCTGAGTCAAATGAATGGGTAGCTATATTATTTCTTGTTTTGGCTTTGTGAATTGTTTACTAGAACCAAACTAGTGATCTAAATCGTTTGAATTGAACAAATATGGTCCTATTCTAGTTGTTGACCCGTTCTTCCCCGGCTAGAAGTGTCTCTCCACAAACATTGTTCAAATAGTTTTAAAGAGCGGTTTTAATAGGCCCAGTTGGACACTGAATGGCCGTCTGGCCAGCCAGTTTTCAGATACCACCGAGTCCATTAAACTGCCCCTTGATGTCTTTCATTCCATCTAGAACTACTTCCCAAACAAACGAGATAGTTCCAGGACTAGCTCCTTAGTATAGCAGTACCGCTCCCGAATACAGGGGAAGAGGGTTGGGTGGACGTTAGAGGGGCAGGGTAGTTTATTTTACTCTCAAGTGGGCACTTCAGCTCCATCCCTTACTTTAAGGTTAAACGAATACTATACAATGAAGTAATTTTTCCACTACGCTTTCACTACGTTCAGGCTATAGTATGATTTTGGTAGGAAGAACAGTAGAATTTAGTTACTAAAGTTACTGAAACAATTTTTAATATATTCATACATCAAGTCATGTTATCTGTAGCTGTCACTTTTGATAGATATTATCAATACCTATAAAATAACACAATTAATATACTAACATGTTATCAATGTTGGCCGCAAAGAAATGTGTTTGAATTTTCTCTACTGTTCTTCCTATCACAATCAGGGTGTATGTTCATAAATATTAAATACGTTGATGGATTAGAGATGAGATATGGATAATTTAGATGAATTGCATAATCATTTGCGTTGAAGGAGAGTGGAGAATCACTAGGTGAGGAAAATACTTCCTGTACATTAGACCAGATCTATCCCCGTTGTCAGCAATCCAAAATTTTTCGATGAAAGCTCTCAACTGCAGCCTTTAAATTTAAGGAATATAAACTTGAGATGTTCTAAAATTCAAATAAATAAGCTTAAATTTAAAAAAATACTTTTTAAATCAGTCTAGTAAAACTGTAGAAATCGTTTTCTTAAATGGTGACCTCGATATTGAAAATGTGTAAACTTTTATCTGATGATTCTTGAAGAAATTACTTTATTAGAATAAAAAGAAGAAGAAAAATTACAGTCAGTTTGGTAGAAGAACGCGAGAATATTACCGTTGAGAGATACTCTCGCCTTATTAAATTTCGGCTTCCTTTTCAAATTTAATGTAAGCTTTCATTTTGAAAAATATTATGAAAATAGGTTGGCTAGAGTTTTGGAAATCATTGTTCAAAGAAATCATTTAGCATTTTAAATAGATGGGTAGATTTTTAGGATAGGACGCTCAAATACTTTGAATCCTATGGTAGTCTGGACTCTAGAGATTTAGAGATTCATAAAAATATCAAAAAGTATCTCGAATATTATTACAAAGAATTTGACTTGATATAAATCTATCAATTTTAAGTAATTGGTAAATTAATTATGTGAAACTTTGTAACGTTTGACTGTAGTGGGGACAGCTGTTATATATTTTATAGTTCAGTACTATACTTGGCTGTAAGTATAGTATAGCTGATTATAAGTGGTTGTGGTTGTGAGAAAATTGCTTCAGTTTGTTTATATCTCAACTATAACTGTTGTGGTTGTGAGACAGTTGTTCCAGTTTCTTCATGTCCTGACTATACCTGGTTATTTTGGTAAAATAATTGCTCCAGTTTTGTCATGTCTCAATTATACATAGCTATGATGGTGAAATAGTTGCTCCAGTTTGCTCATGTCCAGCTATACCTGGTTGTGGCGGTGAAACAATTGCTCCATTTTGTTCATGTCCCGACTATACCTGGTTGTGGTGGTGAAACAATTGCTCCAGTTTGTTCATGTCCCGACTAGACCTGGTTGTGAAGGTGGTTAGACAATTGCTCCAGTTTGTTCATGTTCCGAGTATTCCTGGTTGTAGTGGTTGGACAATTGTTCCAGTTTGTTCATGTTCCGAGTATACCTGATTGTGGTGGTTAAACAATTGCTCCAGTTTGTTCATGTCCCGGCTATACCTCGTTGTGGTGGTGAGACGATAGCTCCAGTTTGTTCATGTCCCGACTATACCTGGTTAGGATGGTGAAACATTGCTCCAGTTTGTTCATGTCCTGACTGTACCTGGTTGTGGTGGTGAGACAATTAATCCAGTTTGTTCATGTCCCGACTATACCTGGTTGTGATGGTGAAACAATTGCTCCAGTTTGTTCAGATACTGACTATAACCTGGTTGTGGTGGTGTCACTGTGATGAATGCGCGCGGCGGTTTCTGGAAGAAGCCACAGCCACTTGGGTGGCCCTGCTCGTCATCCTATTACTTGAGCCGAAAACATTGACTCGCGTGCTCCTATACAATGTCAATTGGAAAGCAAGAGTGTCATATCTACCACATTAATCTAAATTGCCACAATTATTATTACTCATATAAACACCGTATCAAGAACCAGAATAATTTATCTTCAATTTGGTTGATGATTGGTAGATTAGAGATTTTTTGTTTTTGTATAAGGTTTAATTATTTGGATAACATTTTGAAAATGTTTATTATTGTAAGGGTTTATTTTCTCTGTAACGTGTTGAGAATAAATTTATGAAATATTAAACAGCTAAAATTAAAACAACTACACAAAGACAAGAATCCATGTATTTTACGTTTAAAACACAAATTTAAGCCGGTTGTTAATATGTGTTTGAATAAATCTTTATGAAGCCGGGTGTATACATTAACAAGGAATATTGATACATGTAATACATAGTTGTTTCAAAATTTCCTCTCCTTAATTTTTAAAAACATATTAATAATAATTAGGCGTAACGATTTGTTTAAAAGTTAACAAACTTTGGTTTGATAAAACCACTCATATATTGGAACGGTCATGTATGTTTTATTTTTATAATTTAAAATTATTAGGCCTACTGTTCTTGTTAGTACTTAGTATCAATGTCCTTTAATAACTATCCAAAGTACAAAGAGGGCTAATTTTAATCTACTTGCACTATCATTCGCTTTAAAGGCGGAAACCCATCTGTGTTAAAAACATCATCAGTCAAAATGGAATAAACAATTGATTCAACCACGTTCCTAGCCTTGCATGTTATTATTATATAAAACTTTCTTGTAAATCTACTGATACAAAACTAATCATAAATAAATAAAAAAATAATTTCTAAATGAATACAATCGAGGCTTTAGTTTCCAAATGATGGGTACAGGGGAAAAAGGGGGATAGTCCAATTTTAACCCAAATTGCGTTAGTGCTGTGTGATAGTCCAACAGTGTTAGACAATCATGAGACTTTTTTAATGTACCTTATATTATGGTTAAAAGAGGTATTATTGGTTATTTATTTCATCAGATGCATAAGTGATTTGAGAGATATTGCTGATACTTTTTTAAATGCGTTATTTTTTAAATTTATGTTTAAATGTTTATGTTTACCAGTATGGCTGGTGGCAGTTTAATCTAAAATGTAAGGATGAAAAAGGTATTTAATTGCCACTGCACCCGTATAAACGTGGAACGTGGATGTGAATACTACATAGAAACCACATGTGAATCCCTCCCTCTAGTGCACGTGGTAGAGATTCGAACCTTGACCTCTACGCCAGCTGAAATTCAATCTACTGCAAGCTGGACCTTTACTACTCACGCCAATCCGGGACAAAAATCAGAAGAAATATAATATTTGCAGGTTTTATTTTCGTTAGCTTAATAATTTATAATCATACATAGAATCATAATATTTATGTAGATTTTTGACACCTTATAAAATTTCAAATACAAAAATGAATGTAATAGCCTATAAATATATTTAGGAACTCAAAAAGCTATAAAGAGTTAGCCTAATTAAATTAGTTTTATATTTCATGTTCCTAAAACAATAACTGTTAATAATTTGGTTCCATAAACTAAATGAATTTACTATTCAAATAAAATTGGTTAGTTTTAATTAATATTTAGATTTAGTTTAATTGAAGATCTTATCCGTATGAAAGCTTGCAACAAAATTGAAAATCTTGCGTTATATTCGAAACAACAGCTCCAAGATGTCGCTAGTAACGCTTCACTAGTTTTTTGTTTTTTTTTGCATTTGATGTATTTAACGTGCACTTTCTGAACAAACTGATTATATCAGCACACTACTTATAAACTATCTTAACCTACATTTCCCCTATGATACATTTTTTAGCCATGCTTGGAATCAAACTCGGGACCCATCGCTCAGTAAACAGATACAATACAGACTGAGGTAAGTTGTCGAACAGCTATTTTGTTAAATTAAAAAGAGGTAGACTGAAAGTTCAAACTGAACACAATGATATTTGAAATAAGCTTTTGCATTTCAAACAATCTTGCTAAATGTAGATCTCATAGTTAATTATAGGTGATTTTTTTTTAACTTTCATCCTGAAAGCGTGATGTTTTTGAAAATCCTGTAAGTTTTCCGGGATATTTACTAATATGGGACTATGTATTAAAAACTAATACTGTCCCGGAAACTCCGGAACAAATGGTCACTCTAGTCTATTGTGATCTTGAAGTATAAGACAGCGCGGACACTGGTATGGGTGATATTTTTTTAATTACTATGGTTTTGTGAAAGTAAGACGAATTAGGGCCCATATCAAAGTTAATACTAAAAAAACGGAACTAGTTTTTTAAAGTAACAAGACTCTCATCAATTATAAAACCACTCACATCATCTTCACTTTTTTGTTTTTACTAATCTTCCAACTCATTAACTAACTTTAAGTCGAGTTAATTTGCACCTTGAAATTCATACTCAACTTTACTAACGAGCCTTTTCTTTTCCCAATGATAACAAAAAGTAAAAAAAAAAACACTTATAATAGATTCTTTTTTTCTAACTCTTTTAATTGTTTCTTTTAAACGCTTTAGTGCTTCTTTTTTATTGTTTACAAGAATTGTACTTGTTTAAAATGTATTTCAAGTGTTGGTAAGTCGTTAATGATAATGATAAGTCTCAGAAAACAGGAGTTAGTAAATCAACTAGAAGCATGCCAATTATTTACTAAGCCTAAAAGAGTGTTCGTTATGTTGGTGTGTCTAAAAGAATCTTGATGTTTAGTGGGAATATGGCAATAATTTAAAATTAATGTATATATTTTGTAAGCTGTTACTTACTTACTTACGTACTATATGGCATTAGGAACTCGAATGTTCACTGTCACACTTACAAAAGTACGCCACTTATTCCTATCTTGAGTTAATTATATCCATTACACTTCATTACACCTTATTATTTTATTATTATTACTATTATTATTATTTATAGCTCACACTGGTGGGTACATGTAGGCTTATCAAATTTGGTTTTTCATAAACGGGAAGATCGGGGCCCAAATCTCGGTCCATTGTATTGATATTGTTTTTTCCCCCTCTCGCTCCCTCTCCACACAAATGTGGGTACATTTCATCCTAATTCTATCTTATTTATTCCTACTCTACTAGTGTGATTAATATAGGCAGTGTATAGCCCAGATGGGTAGTAATATTTGGTAAGAAGATAATCAACTCTAAATCCACAATAAAATACAATTTGTTGGCATGAGTTTGTTCCACTGTTTCTTGTAACATTCAAGAAAATAACGAAATTTCTTAAAACAAATAAACAAAAAACCCATTATTTTAGCAATTAATTGAATTAATGCCATTATAGAGTATTCCAGTCTACACAAATCAATTTAAACTATATTATATTAAATTATAATTTGGTAGGCCACATGAAAGTAATATCTACATGAAATATAATAAACAATTTATAGTAAATTTTTACATAAAAAAATTAATAAAAGAGCAATATGTTTAAATTCTCTACAATAAATACTAAAACAAAATTTTTGGCGTCCTTTTTAAATAAGATTTATTTACGGAAAATCTTTAAAAACCAGTTTATTATCTAAAGAATTCAAAATTATTTTGTTTAAAAATGTGCCCGGAAGTGAATTTTAACCTAGAATCTTTGAGTTAGCCACCACTGCTCTACCAATTTAGCTACCTTGGAGGATGTCAAAGTCTGCCAAGACTCCAGCACCACGAGTACAATGAATAATCACCAACCAAAGTCAAGTAAACGTTGGTATACTCCATTCACGGTAGGAATTACTCTCTGAAAGGTCTTTTTTCCTTAAAGTAAAACTATAGTCAGGAGGTCTCAGTCACGTGTAGCCCTGCTGTGCTAAATAGGTCTAACTTAAACAACGTACTAACCGATTATCTTAAAGCACCTTAGCTTACCATTTTGATTGGATCATCTTCAGACTCGTTATATGCGAGACTTTTCTCATATTTAAACAATTGGCTTTAAATATGTTCTATAAGACCTTAAGGTGGGGTGCCAGTGAGCGCGCGTTTAGTGCATTAATTATGCAGTTTTTATAGCATAAACATTTTTTGACCAAAATAAATCAAATATTTCTTCTATAGAAACATATAGTTTAGTTTTCTGCACATGTTAATCTCAACAGATCTTGAATATCTGTTATGAGCATAGCGGCATTTGGTGACAAACTTTTTAAATAAAGAGAAAAAGTTGTCATTAAATTTCAGGACACCTTTGACAGATATTCAAGAACTGTTGAGATTATCATGTGCAGAAAACTAAACTATATGTTTCTATAGAAGAAATATTTGATTTATTTTGTTCAAAAAATGTTTATGTTATAAAAACTGCAAAATTAATGCACTAAACGCGCGCTCACTAGCACCCGACCTTAAGTTCTTAACCAAGCATCAGGGGCGTCGCGCCGGGGTGAGATTGGGTGGATGTCCCCCCCTCCCCCCCAATGTAGCTTAAATCTTGAAAGTTGGGAATTTTATGAGATTCGAGATCTGGAGTTGGAAAATTCTAGGCTTATTCTGTACTCCATTGCTTTCTATTATGAAAGTCCTTAACCACAGACTTGTACAAACAAATTAAAATTTTCCCAACTGTTGATCCGATCCCTACTCTACAAAAAATACCAACTTCAAAAATCATCAAACATTGAAAGGAGATTCCTTCTGTAGTAGACTGTAGAAATCTTAGTTAATCAAGTAGTCTAGTAGCGCTATTATCAGTAGGCAGAGACAACGGCCGGTGAGTGCATGCCGAATGCTGTATGGAAACGAATCATAAGGGATCATGAGCTGCCCAATATCAAAATTTCACTCAGCCAGCAATGCTTGAAGTGGCAGCATTGTTGGTCAATGTTTTATTTATAGTTTAATGTTTTAGTTGTGACCTTCATGGCCTTTAGACTGTCACAGGACATTGGTAGACAGGTATCAAAATACTGTATAAATATCCATAAACTATATTTATTATTGACTTATTTTACAGCTGAAAATGTTTTTAAGTTAACATGACCAAATTTATAATTTTTTGATAAAGTGACGAGTGAGTTATACATCTCAGGGAGCTTACTATATTGCTTCCAAGTGTGTTATAATAAAGCAGCGGTTCCCAACCTGGGGGTAGCTGCGTGTTTTTGTTGGGGTCACAATATAGAGGTTTTAGCTTTATATTTACTTTTTCAAGGATTATAATGATTTTAGGAAGATGGAAAATTATAATAGAAATGTAAGTTGTTAAAGTAGTAAAAACTACCAAGTTACTGCTTAGGTTCTTTTTGGCTATTCTATTCTGATAGCTTCTTGCTGACTTGGTTTACTGTGTCAACCTTGTAATGCTGCTAGCATAATATAAACTCATCCCCCAACCCCGGGCTTGTTGATTTTCTGTTACTACATATTAGTCGCATATAACCATTATTGTAAGAAATTTATAATTATTAAAACAAGCATTAGTGTACATGTGGGTTTAACGCCATGATATTTTGGTTTTATTTGTTGGTGAAGGGGAGGTAAGAATTTTAATTATGGCCAGGGGTAATTTATTATAATAGCCCTCCATGCAAATAAGGGTACATTTCCTCTAAATTTTACTTATATCACTGGTGTAGCTAGATGTAGATAGCCCGGGATGGTAATAACACACAGTAAAATAAACCTTAAAAACTAGGACTTGAACGCTTTAAATTATCAAAGTGTCACGATGGCCACAGAGAGAAAAGTTGTGGTCATAAACTACAAAAGGTTGGAAACAGCTGTAATAAAGCCAGTTATATTTTGGAATCTAAAAATACACAATTTCTACAAATCTAAATAAATATATTTAGCTCGGATTCAGGTAAATTGAAATAAATAATAATTCAAGTTTTTTCCTTATGCACTGAAAAAGTCTTGTAGCTTGAAAAATCCAGGATCAACAAATAAATTTAAAAATGCAGTTGCCTAAGAGCTCGGTTCAAAGCTTGATTATCACCCCAAATTTTAAAAAAATTCTGGGAGCCTCCAACTCCTGCCCCCCGTTTTCAACTTTTCAACATTGCTCTAGTACTCTCCTTTGCCACTTGGGAATTTTTTACCCAAATATATTTCGTGCAACACCCCTGCCAAGCATCCGTGTTTTATTTAAAACTACACCATAGGACACACGTAAATAAGTTCTCACATAGCACATTTTGGTTTGAAATAAAATTCGCAAAAAAAAAGTTATGTGTAGTCTACCATTAATTCTATAGCTATAGCTAGAATCACGATTTCTCCTTGATATATCCAACAAACCACTTAGGGTGTATGCAACCATGATACAGAAAGACAAACAAACATACATAATTATTGTATGAGCCGCTTTTATTAATTTGAGGCCACATAAAACGTCAAAATCCATTATAACCTCAAGATTGAAAATGTCCACGATTACAATTATTATTTCTCCATATGAGAAGAAAAATGTTTCTATAAAATAATGAATGAATCATTTATCCATTTAGTTTTCCCTTTCAAATGTAGGCATGTTTGATATACTAGAGTATTTGAGTAATCTTTAATTATGCATTCAGGGCTATATCGGTAAACGATTAACAAACTAGTATGATTCTAAAAAAATAACTCCTTGGCTTTAGCCTGCAATAGAGCCATACTGAGCGAGCAGCCGCCTTCTGTTTGCGAAGATATTGTCAATTTCTTCAGATGGAGGGTGTCATGGGGTCAGTAGAAAGACGAATTCAATACATTAAATTTAATACAAACCCAAGAACCAAACCTTGGAGGACATAAGCTAATTAGGTGAGATGAAAGCATGTCTGAATACTTTATTGAAAAGACTGGGTCCGTTTACCGACAGGACTTGAAATGTATGGTTTTAAAATTAATCAATTTATGTTACTATACTTATGTTACCCGCCTGGTGCGTCCAGTTTTTATATTTTCTGTATGATTAATTGAGATAATTAGCTATTGGAACGTCCTGACAATCAATTTAGATACATTAATTTAAATATATGGCTACACTATATAATAATAGGGTCTAATGTAATTTTTTTAAGCACCACATCTTATTATCCGTTCGGGTTATATGCTTATATAATAATTACGCTCATGGTTTTAGTGATTAGGAAGGTTATATTTAGAGGGAGCGTACCCGCATTTGCGTGAAGCAAAAGCGTGAAACACCATTTTAGAAAAAAACCACCTTCAATACACCCGACCTAGATTTTAGCCTCAATCTTCGCGTCATCGGCAGTCCAGTCTACTTGAGGAGTAGCGCCTTAGACCATGTAGCCATCGAAGCGTGTCACTTCATTATTTTATGATTTAAAATTACAAGGAACAAACTAGAGTCCTCTAGTCACAAGTTCATAAGTTCAACGTCTCTAACCACTCGACTACGACACTAAGGGGTGCAAAGGGGGAGGGGGGTTACTTGGGTCAATTTTTCCCTGAGTCTTCCCAAATCCCCTCTCCAGTTCAGTAAATCAGTTTTAAGGGTGAGTGGTGTGGATAAAGGGGCTTAGAGGAGGGGGGAGGGAGGGTTGAGCTGCTTGTCACAACACTACCACCCACTACAGAGCCCCAAGACCACCCCTCCAAAACCACACACACACACACACACACACAACCCGTGTCAACTTACACACGACCCACTCCAAAAACCAACAACCTTCGGTGCCCAAGGCGGCCGACCACGACAGGGGGCCCTCACAAACTTGTTTCCTTACTCAGATTATCTTCTTTTTTTGTCTATATTTTTTGGAAAACGATATGGAAAAGTGTTCTCACCTCTAGTGCTGTCATAGTATTACCCTAAAAACGAAAATAAACCCAAGCATTAGATAATATATCCTGGTAGAAAGACAATTTTAAAAAATTACAAACTTTTTTGCGGTCAACATTGATACTATTTAACTATATTATTTAGGGTTATTTTATATATTTTTATAATGTATACAGCTGCAATTTACATGAGTTGATACAAAAATGTATGAAAATGGTTTTAGCACAGTTTTTATCTGCAAAAAAAAAACAACGTGTCTTCCTATCTATATGAGACTATAACTGGACTCGCACTGTTGGGTACAGGGATAAATGCACCAATGTACGGGTAGCTGGACGGGTAGTAATACGTGGTTCACGGGGGAGACAAAATCTATTGGGAAACATAACCTTAAAAGTAAGTTCTATAGTGAATAAATTCTTAGTTTTTTAATAAAGATGTTCAATAATGATTCATTGAATCAGAAGAAATAAGTGAAACTTGTGTTGTAAAAGTTCTTAAACGACACGTTTCACTTTTTTATTTTTATTTTATTAAGTATATAATATAAATAATACATCATCATCGTTCACAGCTCCAAGTATTATTAAAATATTAAGTGAATAATATATATATATATATATATAATACTAACATATTTCAACATTATTCACGAGCTTGATTAATTTTAAATGTAATATGTCTTAATTTAAATATGTTTTGTTTTATGGTTACAAAGGCTCTTGTGATAATTATTTTTTGACCATCGCTCTTTAATATATTAAACTTAATAATGTTTCATGTATATTTTCCAAGCTTGTTTAAGAGTCTATTTAATACAAATCTCTTCGACACCTGTTAAAAATTTTTTTTATATCTTTTAATAACACAGTGATTGATTCATAAATAATAGAGATAGAGTGGTGAACCGTTTAGTTCACCTCGCTGGGATTTGAACCCTAGCCTCACCGTCACCAGTGAATCAGACTATTCGAGACAGGTGACCTTGTTCACGTGTTCACCGATATGCTTCCCCCTAAAACTGTGATGAATTAACGATTTAGTGAATAGGTGCTGTGTATGTGCAAGAATATAAAGTAAAGTTAGTTTAAAAGTCGTGTGCAGATTTAATCAATTGGCTAAGTATTCAAAATCATGTAAGTACCTACTAATTTTGTTGTTTGGGAATGCTAATAGCGCCAAGTGCTTACTCAAATATAAATGTTGAATTTTACATGTAGGGTACTGTTTTTTGGGGTGATGTCCATTATTCCTACGAAACAGACGGTAGCACACTGGTTTTTAACCAAGTACCGTCAAAGGTAATTATTTTTGTATTTAAAGACAATAATAATTCAAATTGAAAAGCGCTAGGACGAGAAAGATAATTTTTGAGAAATGTTATTTACAGTTTATATTTGCCAAATGTTATGTACACGTGCAATGACAAATTAAAATTACTATTTAATATGTTATGTATATTTTATGAACAAAGTGAATAAAAGGTCACAATAAAAATGACCTGGTATTATGCATAGTGACCAAAGAATTTTGACCGGGCAGTATTTATTATACTCCATACTCTCTGGGCAATATGATTTTTTTAGTAATATTTTTTATTTAATAATCTGTAATAGTTGGTACTTCCTATATAAAAACAAAAACAATAAAACTAATTAGGTTAGGTTGGTTGGATTAGTAATGTTAGGTTAGTTATGTTATGTTAGTTATGTTAATAGGTTAGGATAGCTAGGTTAGTTAGTATAAGTTAGGTAGGTTATTGGGTTAGGTTAGGTTAGGTTAGTTAGACGTCAATTGTCTGACACGTGATCGGATATTCATTGCTCCCACCCTGCCAGTGACGTAGTATTGCACTGTTTTTCACATAGCCCGAAGAGCATGGAACATTATGCATACTGCCCGGTCAAAATGATAAATTAACAAATATTTATCACTCTGGCCGACTGCTTTGGTCACTATGCATAAGGACAGGTCATTTTTTTTATAGTGATCTGGTTAATCACGTCGTCTATAAAATACATAAACTTCCATGAAAAGGAAAGAAAGTACCCACGTGACTTTTTTGTTACATATATTTCTTGATATTATTTATTTTTTGTTCCTAGAGTAGTTTTACTTTTAATGCTACGTAGGATTAAAATTTTTACACTTAAGTACCTAATTATCAACTAACTTCCTAAATTATTTATAAACAATAATAAAAGTATTTTTTATTATAATTTAAAATGTATTTATATTTCTGTTTGAATAGAGTTTTTCTTGATATTAGCCTAATATTTGTTCCTTGAAATTGACGATGAAACAAATGTTATTTTAGGTATTATTTGACTTGATATCACCTTTAATAATTTGCAATGAAAGTCTAATTTTAATAAGTAGTTTTGTGTTAAAACTTTTTTCTCTATACATATTATTTTTCCTTTCTCTACTCTAGTTCTTCTTTTTACTTTCTCTCTATCTTACAGGTACAGAAAGTATGGTGATCGTCAAAAAATTCGAACTCGAGATTTTGATGAATCTTGACGTTTCATGACTCTCTGAATCCGAAAAAGTGGTTTTTGAATTTCCGTCTGTCTGTCTGTCTGTCTGTACCTCCAACTAGAGCCTAAACTATTTTACCGATTGAGCTGAAACTTGATATCTAGGGTCTTCATAGGGTTGCCCCGAGGGCTTTTTGGAATTGGATATCTACCCCTAAAATTAAGGGTAGTTTACTGAAGGGAAAAAAGAGAAAAAGTCGATTTTCTCAAAATCGGCTCTAATGATTTTGATTAAATTTCATTTATGAACATTAATAAATATTCCAAACAAAATGGCTACTCTCAATATTTCGGAAAAATGGCTTTAAGGGCTCCGGTCTGATGCGTAAATTAACATTTTTTATAATAGCTCTGAAACTATTTGAGATATGAAATTACTTAGCATTACAAATATGTGTATATATTTATAATACAAATATTTTACCCGAAACATATTTTTATAAAATCAATAACTTTCAATCTATACGCAATTATATGAATTTTTTTAACTTTTTGGACATTAAAGCTTAAGTATTAAGACCGTAAAAAAAAACTAACCTGAAATGTTGATGGATGTCGACGTCTCATGACCCCCCGAACCCTAAAAAATAGTCTTTGCAATGCCGTCTGTCTGTGTGTCTATAAAAACTTAAAATTAAGGGTAGTTTACTGAAGGGCGAAAAGAGAAAAATTTGGTTTTCTCAAAATCTGCTCAAACGATTTTGAT
The DNA here is from genome assembly GCA_902151455.1 of Timema bartmani. Lineage (NCBI taxonomy): Eukaryota > Metazoa > Arthropoda > Insecta > Phasmatodea > Timematidae > Timema > Timema bartmani. The sequence continues at coordinate 332,564 of CABFWB010000237.1, forward strand.
TAAAATTCGTATCTAGGCGTTGATTAAGATTATAAATAAACTGGCTATTTTCATTTTCCTATGAAAATGATTTTTAGGGTACTTTACAGAAGCGTTAATTTCCGTATCTCCACAACTATTTGAGAAACTAAACAACTTATCATTGCAAAATTGTAGGACTATTAGAAATAAAAAACTTTTATTTGACATATATTTTTATAAAAGCAACAGTTTCTGAGATATTTGCAAATATATTAATACAATTTTGTGAGCTTTAGTTGTAAACATATACTACTTAAGTCTTAACGCAATAATTCTCCAATGCCATAGAGTAATTAAATATAAGTAAGTATCTAAAAAAAGTATGTTATTTTTCCTTAAAGCTCTTAGGAGAAATGTTTGCACAGCAATGATCTATCTCCATTTTAGACTCAATAGTCAATATTTACATTTTTTATTGGTCAAAATGTATAAATGAATAATTAAATATCAATGCGATGACTTGAAGATCTACAACACCGTATAAAATGTTAAAATTTTAACCAGAAATCAAAATTTTAATACGAAGTGTTTACCCTTGTGGAAGACATTAAACTGTTTGAAATGTTCTTAGGTGGACAAAGATGTGCCTCTTTTCTCATTGATTATATATCATTGTATATTATTTTATGCGTGTTCTTATGTGAAGTGGTGATGATACAATGTAAATTATTCCGTTCAGAAATATTACGAGTTTATAGAAAGAGAGAGAAAGTCTGTGCGGTGCGCCGTACCATTTATTTTCCAACATATACACAACACATACATATTTAAAAAGACTGTCACCTCTTTGATAGATTTTTGGTCCCGCTTTTTCTAAAAAAAACAACAAAAAAACTGGTCACCATAATTAAATCATATGCCTCATTTAAGCCTACATGGAAAAACAATGTTGGTAACTAATGTTTTCATAATCTTAAGTTAAGTTTACTGTTGATTAGATCATATTTGTTTGGTTAAATTAAAGCTTCACACTCTCGCCAGTCTTCTTACTACTTATTACTTTATGTTTAAATTGATAATTTAATAAGTCGTTGAATTAGGATTTGACCAATTCTTAGTAAATCAAACACTAAAAGGCTTAATTAAATGAGGAATATACTATATTATGAGTTATTAATTACAGAGGTACCTTAAGTGAATTTTGATTAAATGTTTAATTTAAAAAGATTAATTAGAGTTTTAGTAGGGTACATATAAATTCATATCTCAATATTAATTGGTTTGAATGCTTATTTATAAATCATAAAATTAAGTAGGTCATAACCAGTATTAATCACTCAGAAGAGCAATCAAAACAATACTATTATTAGTATAGCTTTCATTCAAAACTAAGCGGACGTCAGTTGATTAGCTTTCAATTCCTAATAAGTCCTCAATGTTTTAAAATTCTTATAGTTACTATAATGTGTTTAAAATTAAATCCATGCAATTGTCTGAAAACATAGGCCTATTATATTTCGAAGAGTAATCAAATCTTTTAGAATGATAATTAATGGCTTAAGAATGAGTAAATTAAATTAATAAGAGCATTTTTTATGTTTGGGAAGGGATTCAAAAATTGTACTACGAGTATATTTCTTAAGGTTTATTTCGTTGGATGAACAATATTTGCTTAGAGTGAAGTTTTCAATAAAATATGCAAATTAACTTGACCCTAGCATGGGTATCCCCGAATGCTTTGTGTGTGTGTGTGTGTGTGTGTGTGAAGTGTGTAGTGGTATTTTGATTGGTAGAAGCACTTAGAAAACAATATATATATATGGACAGGATCAATATAATATAAATATATATATGGACAGTATATATATATATATATTAATAAAGTATGTATATATAAAATTAAAAAGTAGCTGCTTGGTTTTTATTTGAATTAGATTTATATTTTGATGAATTTTCCAGAATTATTATCTATGTTGGGATACTATATGTAAAGTGTATTTTGATAAGGTGGACTGCGGATGATGGATCTGGCTGCTGACCTAGAGGTCCCGGGTTTGTGTCCCAGAGATGTTTATAGAAAGAGTAATAACTCCCATGGTCACCAGCGTTTGGTTAAATAGGCCTAAGTTTGGTTAAGATCTTAATTGTCTTCACCCACTATCACCATCCCATCATCTCATCAGGACATGGAAATAGCCTCCACGGAAAGGATGTACGATTAGTACATTTGGGCGTCCTCTGGGCAACGTTACATTAGTACTGGCAAACCTTTTCGCAAACTTAGCTACAGATATATGTTGCCCATACACGCCATTATTAAACTTATTATTATTTTTACATTATTATTAAACAAAAAACTTTGTTGAGGGGCCTGGATTTTATTCTCGAAATTGCTAGCGATATGTACAGTATAATTGATGAAAATTTTCCTACCTTATTCACAATGAGGGATTAATATCGAGAGAATTGAGTAGTGTGTGTCTATTATTAACTAAGTTTGTAAGTCGTGTGCTTGGTTTGGAAACTAAATGTTAAATACCCCTAGGGAAATAAAAAATTGTTCAATTTTAAAATATAACTCATAGAACATAAGTTTGAAAAAGAAACTATGCATATCGCGACTTTAATTCGAATATGAGAAATCCAAAAATAAAAACTTGGTAAGAGGTTTATCCAATATGCTAATCGGCGTGCCCCTAACTTAATTTGAATTTGTATTCATTCTTTATTTATTGCAAAAATGTTATTTCATAGCTCAAGATTATAGTTTGACAGTCACTAGACATTAATATTATCCTAGTGATGAATGTGATATCCACATTAATAGTTAAATAGTAATTATTACTAATGAGGTTCCAGTGTACCGTGTCATTGATGATCCCACATTAACTCAAAGAGATGAGTTTTAAGAATTAAATATATTTAAATCACACCAAAATCACTATTGAATTATGACATTTTCGGACTTGTATCGAAAACAACGTATTATTCCCTCCTGTTGTGAAGAACTTTGAACTTCCACGAGTTGATCTAGTTGGTCTGCTGACGAGCACCCTTTATATAGGCAACCCAACTTCTTAAAGCGCTTCAAACATTGTATAACGTGAAGGGGTTAACACTTGCTAGGTAAATATGTGCATTCGGCTTCTATTTATATTTGATATGCTTGTTGGACAATACAATCCATTTATGATAAAGTAACTGATACAACTAAGTAAGGCATGGTAAGCGCCAAGAACACTTGCAAAATGTATTGGGTTGACAGATAGTCCCAAAATGTTACTTTTGACAATTAGAAGGGAAGTGATTTTAATTTTAATTTGTTGTTTATATTTCTTCTTAGAGTGATTATTTAATAAATATTAAGTTTAGCTTAAAAAATTTCTTGATTCATTTTTTGTATTAATCCAAAGGAAAATTCTCCGTTAATATAAGGATGTAATGAAAAGTTCAACGTTAATAGATTATTTTTAGCAGGATAGTTAACGTGAATATTCTAAGTACATAGATTATATCAGCAAACGACTTAAATACTTATCTAATATAGACCTAATATAATACACTTACATTATTTTTTAGCACCACTTCTTACTACCTGTTAAGGTTATAGGCATATGTACTAATTATGTCAATTAGTTAGGGATGAGGAAGGTTGAATAAAGGAAGTGTACCGGTATTTGCGTGGAGTGAGATTTGAATTTAGCCATGATTGAGTAGCAGGACGAGCCGTAGGTCTATACAAACAGCCCCACCTGGATTATAACCATGGTTCCAATATACTTGTGGTACGCCACTTTTATATATTAGCCACGAGAATAGGCTAGGGGATGAGTTATCAAATTATCTTCTAAAATCTGACACTGGTGAAAAATTTACTAAATCTTGCCGGAGTACTGAGAAAGTCCTGAAATACACCGTTATTTAAGAAGGGGTTTGTTATTTTAAAATATTGTTCACGTCGAAATAGAAACTTGCCTGTATAGGATTAAGAAACTTACATTTTAAGTTTTCAAGTTTTAAAACAATTAATCAAATCAGGTAATTTTCAAAGTCATTTTGAACGAAATGTCTCATTTCTGAGATCAAAGTAAAAGGTTAGAAACGTCCATTTTAATGGGCCATAACATAGCTTTATAATTGTAGCTATATCCATTTTATTTTTGTAACCTCCCCCCTTTTATATTTATTTCACATCGTAATAATTATTAATCACATTGGTTTTTCTCAGACCAAATGATGGCTGAAAGCCGAAACATCTCGTAACTCCAATCAGCCATAGGCGAGCTATATTAAGGAGAGGAATTAAACACCCTATCGAAGGAACGTCCTTAAACTTTTACCCTAACCATATTATCATTTCTATTAATTTACCTATCTTATATGAAATTTCAAACTTTGTAAACTTAAATCTTATAATTCAATGTTATTCCACTTAATTTTTTACAGTTATTTGTACTTATAACTTGTACATTAGTCTACTCCATTATACCTTTTGCATTATATAGTCACTCCTCTACTCTAATTTTCACATCTCAACTTTTTCGATGTCATTTTAAACTTTGTATTTTAAAATGTTTGTATGAAACTAACTATTTTTCATGAAACTTTATTTTATCCTTTTATACATGTTTCACAATTTTATAATACATTATATGTTAATGTTCATCTAGTCATTATGTAATATTTTTGATCTATTTATATGATATAGTTGAATTGTTTAAAAGGGTTACTATATTTACTTTATATTTATTAAAATTGACTGATCCTCAACAATTCAATAAGTTTTAACTCTTCATTTCTCTAAATATTACACTATTTGTTCCCTCCTAATTTTTAACTTTTAATTGAATTTACATGTAACTTCAGTAGTTTTATTGCAAATAGTCATTTTTGACATATGATTATCTTCAATGGTTATAACATTCTTTAGTAAAATTTTCTTTTAAATTTATTTTCTTGTTTAATCTTCTACATTAATATCTTAACTTAATTAGGTTTTATTAACTCAATATCTACATATGGTATAAATCTGGAAAAGCACGTTCCTTACACAATTACTCTATAGCTTTATAAGATAATTTGAGGATTTTTTTAGTGGTTTTGGTGCTTCTGAATTACCATTTTTGTAATACTTAAAGCAGTTTGAGGATTTTCCTTTCAAGTAGACAGTGTTCTTATATAATCTGCTTTCATTTTATTGAATTATTGAAAGAAGTCAAAAACTATAATTTATCCACGAAATTCTACTCAACATAATTATTCAAGAAAACATTAAAAAAGTCCCTCTATTAAAAGGCCGATACAACATGAATAGCATATGTAACTATTAGCTGGAGTACAATATGACAGCTAATGTAAATTTAATGTAGTGACTTTAAGGTGGGGCTGTAGGGAACGCCAGAAAAGACTCTCTGTTTGCAGTTTTTATAGCAACTTTTTTTTGATCAAAATAAATAAAATTTTGCTGCTATACAAACATAGAATCCAATTTCTCCACATGGTGCTATGAATATTTATTGAATATCTGTCAAGGGTGTCTTGGAAATGACAACTTTTTATTTTCGTTTAAAAAGTTTCTCATCTAACGCAGCTTTGTTCATGATGGATATTCAACAACTGTTAAGGTCACCACGTGAATAAAATTAAATTCTTTATTTGTATAGAAGCAATATTTGATTTACATTGACAAAAAAGTTTTGCTATAAAAACTGCCAAAATACTGGTCTATTATCTATTTACCTACATTACCACCTTAACAATAGGGACCAGATACAATGTATAGTTTTATATGAGTGCCTTGATAAAAATAAGTCATAAACGTTTGGTATAGTCTCTTATACTTTGGAAATCTATAAAAATAGTTAAGATTCAATGTGGATTAAATCTATATAAAAAATCCATACAGAGTCTTGAACAGCAAAAAATTTGTCTAATAATTTTAATTGTAAAAAATATAAAATAAAGAATAACGGTTATGACCAAGATAAATAACTTTTTTATGTTTGGAACTTATTTACGAGTTTGTGGGTTTACCAATTTAATGTTTTCTAGGAAAGTAATTTAATAGGTAGGTAGCTTATATGGATTAGTAATGTTTATGTAACCGTTGAAAGAGAATTAGGAGATTAATATATTAGTTGTTCGAAAACATTACATTATATTTAGTAAAAAGTATCATATATAATATTACGTACTTCATGTTGAGACATAGACAGTTTTATTTGCAGAAAAATCAGTGTTATTAAAATGAATGTTGGTCATGATAGATTAGTTTAGAATAAAGTTATTTTATCCCTATTAAATTAACTATTATTTTAGGTGTAATTATATTCTTATTATTATTTCTTGAAACTATTGTCTATGAATCTAAACTGATCAATTGATTTAATTTAATTTTTATCTTAGATTATGATCCCAGAGTAAAATTGACAGATTTTTTTTTCAATTTAAATGTTGTCATTGAGAATAATATTCTTATGTATAGTAAAACTAATAAAACTTGAACTTATTACATTGTTTTGTTACTTTATTAATTGTCTACTGACGTAATTTTATATGTTATATCTCTTAGTTACTTTTATATCACCTTAGTGCTGGTAAGAATGTTTGTATTATTTGAATGCAAAACTCAGAAGAATCTCCAAGTTTCTGTAGATCCCTGAGTACATTTTAACATATTGAGCTAACGACACTTGGGTAACAATCTGTACCAAGTTTAAACCATTTTATTTGACCAGTTCAAATTTATATTTTAAGCGTTTATAATTTTTAGATTTTATCCAGCGTAAATGGTGTTAGAAAGTTAGGTTAATAACACTTAAAAATGCGTGTTTAGTATCTTAATCTTTACAAAATAATATATCTACATTATTTTTATTATGTTATCAGCATTGGATACGATTTGTCAAAAGTTATTGACAGAAAGCTTATTTGACGTATGAATATATGAAAGTAGCTTTAGCAGGGTTTGTAACTGCCCACACTGTGATCCAATGTAGCTATATTAATTAATAATATTCCTATCATTTGACAAAGTGAATTTTAGCAAGGCTTCTTAAAATTCATATTCCTAACTAAATTTATGTATATTAAATCTGGATCATTTGAATAAATTAGTGACAAGTACTGACTTTCTTCTTCTCCTTCATTCAACAACCCGAGGGTTGGTTTAATGTGATTTCTATCCATCCTGAGCTGGGCATGAACTCAGCCCCATATGGTAGATATCCCATATACTAGGGGAGTTCAGAAAGTGTGGTGATTCCCCGTTGCCCACACTGAGTTTCTATGAGATAGTGTGAAAGAGCTTGCCAATCTTACCGGAAAGGTATTTTCACATAACTCCCAGGGTTATTTTATCCCACAATCGATATGAGGACCAATGGCTTTACTTCCCATCCAAAGGAAGTTTTGCTACGGATTTTTACCTCTCAAGAAAAAAATCCTCTTCTGATTTTGAACCCACGAACATTGGGTCCTGAGGCGAGCATGCCATCTCAAGACCATGGAGATTGATATTTATGACTTTAAATAGTAAAAATAAATGTATTTTTTCACACTAATTTGTTATAATAGGTCTAATTATTGTATCGATACAAGAAGGACCTTATCATCTTCCAATTTGAAATGTTAAACTAGTGGTCATACTATGTGTTATAAATAGCCCTAGAAATTGAATCATTAAGGATATTTGAAACTAAAGAATTCAAGAAAGTATTGGATCAAAGATTTTTATTTTAGTTTGAATTGAAATTGGTTTTATATCTCTTTATCTGACTGTGTTTCACACCCAACATAATTATCAAACAATTTTAACAAACAAATTCCAAAACATTGATTTAGAACTTAGTTAAATGTATAAATATTACGCTGAATGATTTATAGCAAATAAGTGTTACTTGTTAGTTGTTAGCATTTAACCCATACAATTTTCAGTTAATATTTCCTTTAATACTAATAATATTTTACAAGATTTGGATTATAAATTTCAGATTCGAGACTTTGTGTTCGTTGGTAGAATGAAAAGTCAGATTCGATGTTCGGATTTGAGCCAACTTTATATATTTATATTTTTATAAAATATATGTAACTATATATAGTTAACTTTTGATGGCTGCATGATAAATGCTTTAATTTTGTTGTTGTCAATGTTGGCTTCTCTACATTTATTTTTGATCTGCTTTAAAAGGTAATTTCAGTGGCAATTTGACACTGAGAATTTCTCAGATGCTGATTCAATGTGTGTGTCCTCCCCCCCTTCCCCCCCATAGATTTATTTCCACTGGAGGTGACCTGGCTGTTTAGGGGTAAGGTGTCACACTTCTGTGCTGGGGGTCCGGGGTTCAATCCTCGGGTCCCGGCACAAATTTATCTGATTGCCAAACCCTTCCTTCACCTCTGACAAGACGTGTATTAAACACAACTTGTGAATGTGTGGAATGCCAGGCCTCCACCGTGGTTCGGATCCCACGTTAAACTGTAGGTCCTCCATTTAATCTCACAATCACCCTACCATTACACATTAGCGTAAGTGGTTATAACCCGAACGGGTAGTAAGACGCGGTGATGATAATAATAATAATAATAATAATAATAATAATAATAATAATAATGATGATAATAATATTATTAATAATAATAATAATATTAATAATAATAATAATAATATTAATAATAATAGTATTAATAATAATAATAATGATGATAATAATAATAATAATAATAATGATGATGATGATGATAATAATAATAATAATAATAATAATAATAATAATAATAATAATGATGAAAATGATGATAATAATAATAATAATAATATTTCCACTGGAACAGTACCTTCTCTGCTGAAGCTCTGTGAGCACCGCAGTCTGAATCGACTATCGATCCCGTCTCTATCCCAGACCCTCCAGTGAGAATACACCTTAATCCAATGTTAGATACGCTATTGTAGTATCGTGTTGCGAGGATAGCGGCAGACTTACTGGACCACACACGTCGACAAGGATGCTGGGCGGACACTTGAGATGAGAAAGAGAGGTGAGGGGAGAAGAAAGAGAGAGAAAAAGATTCAGAGATTCCTCTCCTTTCACACTGCGGCGACTGTAGGCTACAATAATTGGAATGTTTAGGTTCACATTAATTTGACAAATGCCTTCACTTACGACGAGATATTTTTTTTTTCAAACATAATATTTGAACAGGTACACTTGACCTCAGGGTTATTTGTATTGCGTCACTCGTCACTCTGCCGACCGTTGGTGTTAGAAGAGTGGTTAGAACGCCTGAGTTCAGGAAGCTAGGAGTTTGATTCTGAGCGGATGCTTTGTGTGCTTTTTCAATCTCAAGACAATTCACAAGTAATACACTGGTTGGCCTACACTACCTTCCTATTAACAGTCTCAAGTTTCAGTACATTTTAAATGACCCGTTTATGTTTTTAAAACGTTTGAAATAAATTTTACATATTTACACAATCGATCCTATAGTCAAAATGTGCAAAATTTACCTAAAATCAAAAAATATAGCTCTATTTCTCCAAATGCGTAGCTGCTGGTGCAATACCTTTTTTGATAGGTCTTACCGTTTAGCCACAAGAAACCAAAGAAAGGTCCACACCAACTTAAAAGTTGCTCCACAATTTTGAATTTTTTTCGGAGGTTAAAAATTAAAATGTTTAACTTTTTTGGAATTTTCCCATCAGTTATAGGCTAGAAGTTATAAGTTTGCCAAATTTCAAGTTTCTAGCTCATCTGGAAGTGGGTAAACATTAATGTCAGTGAGTGAGTGAGTGAGCCATGTGGCTTTATAGTAGTATAATTACTCTAATTGGATAGGAATGAGGAAGGAACCATTTTAGAGGTAATCTACACAAATTTGCGTTGAAGGAGGGTGGAAAAACATTTATAAAATAACACCCTCAATAGACCCAACCGGGATTCGAAAACCGATCTATCAGTCATCGGCAGGCCAGTCTAACACGAGAGTGACCCTTAGACTATTCAGCCAGTGAAGAGGTTCCCCATAATCATTATTTGCTATTACATATGGGTATGCGAAGGTAGATTTTTAAATTTTCAAACTATCCACTTTAGAGAAAGATAAAAGCTTAGAGCAATACACAAAAGTCACTTTATTAATTTGTATTGATGTTTCTAAATTTATTTATGATTACGTTGTAGATGTAATTTAATATTACTAGTCAGTGTTAACATAATTTTTAATAGCTCCTCTAAAGACAATTATATGTTGAAATATGTTATATTTATGGAGATATTTCTTATCTGTTAATATTTTATGGAAGCCTTCTTCTTTAGAAATTATAGGTACAAAGGAACTTAAAGGAAAGTCCAATTTTAACTCAAATTGAGTTAGTGCTACCATCTGTTGGAGAATCATGAAAACTGTATAATGCACTTTAATTTTATGGCTAAAAGAGGCATCTCTTATGTCTAAATTAATTGAAAAAAAATTTCTAGAGTCCTTATGGGGTTTGAGATATAAAAGTTGTGCTGGAAAATGTGTGAAATGTGACTTACATCCCCCACGCTCCCCCTTAGCCCCATTTCCCCCTGTACCCTTAAGGCCCTTGGCCCTGTCGAGTGCAAGTCTAAAACCTATTTTGTGGGATGGTCGATGGGAGGGTGAGAGGAATGGCGTGGCTTCACATCCGACCAAAGTATCCTTCCGCGCCAACAAGAACAGATGGATCATGGAAACCGTAGATGGCGCTAGATACCGGACAGGTCTAGCATACGTTTGGAAATATCAGTTTTCTCGAGAACGAGTGAAGTTTTTATATTAATATTTTCAACACCCCTTCTAAGATAATGTATCGATGTTTATTAATTGTTACATTTTCTTATTTTTTGTTATGAAGCCAGCAGCTTTCTATTTAAGGATGTCAATTTTATCGATATTTGATCACTGTTAAAATGATAGATAAGGTGTTTATATAAAAATTATGACTTAATCAACATGCTTCTATTCTTGAACAAACCGTTTCCAAAAGGAGAATTGCAAAAAAATTAAAATTCTTGAAGATAACCGTTTGTTCCCATGGCTCTGCATTTCCACGCCAAATGAAAAGGGCCAATCACCTTAAAATGTTTCGAAGATGAGAATATTACTGTGGGTGTTGAAGTCTAAGTGACCCTTTGCTAACCCCGATTATTAATATTACTACTATCACTGATCCTATATCCTATAACTCTATTGCGCTAATTTTTTAGTGATTAGAAAGGTTTATTGATAGGAAATGTACTCACATCTGTGTGGAGGAAGAGTGAAAAACCACCCTCAGTACACCCAACCGAAATTTGAACCCCAATCTTCCCATCATTGGCAGTCCAGTCTAGCGATTCAGTGAATGGCTTGGACACTTCGAACATCGAACTGGGTCATTTCATATATATTATAAATTTAAGTAAATCTATAAAGATACAAGTTTGTAATATAACATATATCTAAAACAATAGCATATGTTTTTTAGGGGAGGATTTTTTTTTTAGTATAGCTTGATCCAAAACGAGATAGTCTAAATGTATATCATATCAGTTTAAAGTATATTTTCAACGTTCCTATGTTGAAAGGGCTTCATTAACAATATCATTTATTGATGGTGGACACTTAAATAGTCGTTGGTATCAAATATCAAACACAATACAGGTTTATATTACGTTTGTCTTTCTACATTAAATGCTAATTTTTATGTCATACGTGCAATATGTAATTTGATTCTGATGATCCTTTACATCAGTTGTACAGTTCTATTAAATTAAAGTTCTATATTTATTTGTAATATAATTCAATTTTTGGTAAAGTTGTACAAATTGTTTTAATTTAGCATAAAAAACATATATATATGATGTGAATTTATAATAATATAGGCACTATAATTTGATTCCTATATGAAAAGATTGGTAATAATAATTACAAGTTATGATATATTATAATGACAAATATGATACAATCATTTAAGTTATAACAAACATCTAAAAAGTTTAATAAATATTAAAAATTGTGGACTTTTGAGTCAAATTGCATTAAAATAATGTTATGACAAGATGATGTAGTCATGCATATATTACGTGTCTTGTATTATATTGGGAATTAAACAGAATTAGTTGTGAGAGTTTTGAAAATATATAGAATGAAAGAAGATATGTAAAAATTGAATTCCTTCCTTATCTGTAATTCCCTTTTCCTTGGATACTGCTGCAATCTTTGCAAGGTTTTTAGAGCTTCGGCATGTTTCGATGCTACGACGGCATCATCCTAAGGTCTAATGAAAAAAAGAAAGCACACAAAATGAAATTATGGCTGAAAAACACCGCGTTAGCCAATGTGATATATCCTGTAAATTTGATGAAGGTTAATAAGTTGTAATATCAAGAGTTTATAATAATGAAACTCTGTTTAATTCCCAATATAATACAAGACACGTAATATATGCATGACTGCATCATCTTATCATAACATTGTTTTAATGCAATTTGAATCAAAAGTCCACCATTTTTAATATGTATTAAACTTTTTAGGTGTTTGTTATAACTTCAATGATTATATCATATTTGTCATTATAAGATATCATAGCTTGTAATTATTTTAACCAATCTTTTCATATTGGAATCAAATTATAGTGCCTATAACATTATTATATTACATCATATATATGTTTTTTTATGCTAAATTAAAACAATTTGTACAACTTTATCAAAAATTGAATTCTATTACAAATAATCTTAATCGTTCCTCATTACATTATTAAAATGTTTTTCGTAAAGTGTTATAATTATAATATAATATTCTTACGATGAGGATTAATAAGACTTACGACCTTAAGATGAGAGTGCAGGGAACACAAATTAAGGGCAGTGCTTTAGCAGTTTTTATAGCAAAACATTGTTGTTTTTTGCAAAAATAACTAAAATATTTCTCCAGAGAGTTTAATTTTCTTTACATTGTGATATCAACAGTTGTTGAATATCTGTCAAGAGCATAGCGGAATTAGATGATAAACTATTTAAATGAAGAGAAAAAGTTGTCGTTAAATTCCAGGACACCCTTGCCCTTAACTCGGGTCCTCTACACGCCCACCTTAAGAGGTGGGATTGCACAGACACAACTACATCTTATTTCTACTAAAGTCAATGGTTTTAAGACTTTTAGGGTCTAGTACCACCTCATTCATAAACACTTATTTAAAGTAGCTCAAGAGTTTACTTTTTCAATTAATTAATTAAAGCCCCTTCTCACTTGTCGTAATAGTGTTTTTTTTTAACTAATTACATAAATTAGGAATAAAGCGTGTTATTTGGACTAATAAGCTTCTTTAAGCAAAATTTGTTAATTTTTTTACAAGTCCGGCTACAAAAATCAATACTTATATTTGATCTCAGTAAAAACTTTTATAAACTGCAAAATCAACCTAGGTAAAATCTATTTTGCAACTTAGCCATAAAAATAAAGAGAAAACAAAAAATTAATTTAAAAAAAATCATATTTTGATGAAATACATAAAACATATTACCAAAGAAAGCTAATGAAGATTTAAAACCTATTAAAAAAACAGAATTTTTAACATATTAGGCTCAAATCAGGTTAATGTTAAAAAACGGAAAAGAGAGCCACCACGACTAAATCATTTTCGCGTACCCCAGATCTAAAACCAGATAAGCTATTAGTTTTTTCCGCTGGTTTTTTCACCTGATCTTCCTACCTTTACGGGCTATCCATATGGGTATATTTACATTGATGGGACATGGATGAGGACATGTGGTTTTAGATTAAATGTATCCACATCCTTTGAAGGAAAGGGGTAAAACTATTTGAATTGCTCTCTGCAAAATGGTCCTAAGTCAAATACAAGTATTTTCCATAATTCCCTCCAGAAAGATCCTAAGTCAATGACTGAAGCCCTTTCTGCCAAGATAACTAAAGATACATGTCATGTTTTTAATGTTATTTGCAGAAAGTGCTTCAATAATTTACTGAGGTCCCTTCTACAGGGAATTATGGAAAATACTTATATTTGACTGAGGCCCTTTTTGCAAAGAGCGATTCATTTAGGAAAAAAAAACCCTCAGTTTATTTAGCTGGGACTTTGGACCCCAAATCTCCGCGTCACTGTCAAACCCACATTAGAAGAGCTCTAACGACATAGTCCGCGTGTCCACCAATGTGAGTTTTTGTGTTTTATAGACTAGGCTGCCGAGGAGAGGTTCGAATTTCGGTCGGATGTATTGAGGCTATTTTTTTCCAAAATTCTATTCCCCTCTATCTCTCTCCACGAAAATGCAGGTGCACTTCCTAAATATACAACCTTCCTAATCCCTAAAATCAATAGCGTAATTAGTATATAAACGTATAGCCCAAACGGGTAGTAAGACGTGGTGCTAAAAAAAATCCCAGTAGCTGAAATTTATCTCAGTCTTTTCTTTTATTTGATTATTTGAGCTGGAGAAACATAGGGCAACCTATAGCAACAGCAACATGGTTGCAAATTATTAAAAGTTGGTGTTTGTTAAGGTAAGTTGCTCTGCTGTTCCATGTTGATGTCGCAATAAACACAAGTTGGTGTTTGTTGCAAGTATCCGTGCGAATCTGTAAAGTTTAAAAGAAAATATGTTACACAGACCAGCATTCAGTCGCATAAACAAATGGGTTTTTTTTCTATTTGGATGCTTTGTTTCATTTGAGATTGTACCTGGCACGCGTTGTGATTAAAAAAAGAGGTTGCACTAGTAATTAATTCTTCGGCATGGCGTTTAGTTGATTTCAGAGAATTGCGTTCAATTAACTGATAATTACAAACAAGATCTGTGTCTTTGGAACACCAATGTCTTGAACTATATAAGTGCAGAGCCACAATTAAAATATATTTTTTTGTCCTACATGTTGACACAAACCATAAACTAAACATTGTGAAACACAAAAGTTGCTCTATTTGTCTCCTTCGGAGACACAGCTTAAAATCTACCTTTTGAAATAATTATAAAATATAGTAGTAACGCCTTTAACTTTTTTTGTAAGGATTCTTAATGAAACCCCATAAAATCTAAACACAATTTTACAATAATAACTCTCAACTCTTTGCTTTAAATTTCTAAAGGGGCAGGAAATTCTTCTCCCTCCCCCTTTATTGGAATATTTTTGAAATGTTAGTTATTTGGTCCATCCTCAGTGTAAGAGCTTTAATTTTTTTAAACTACAAGGTTTTTTTGCGTAAAAATTCTGGAGTCCCTTTAGAAAGTAGGCCTAGTAGCTTATAACCTCTCACCCACTTCAGTGGCCTAATGGTCTAAGGCGTCACTCTCGTGTTAGACCAGCTTTTTGAAGATGGGCAGATCGGAGTTTGAATGCCGGTCGGATCTATTGAGGTATTTTTTTAATGGTTTACCTCTTCTTCCACTCAAATGTGGGTAAATTACCTCTAAAATGCTTTCTTCCTCACCCCAACCCCTTTAGAGTAATTATATGCTTATAAAAAGAACAGGTAGTAAGACATGGTGATTAAAAAATAACAGTTTATCTTTTTAAACATATACATTTCTATTAGAACGAATCATGGCCGTGTACGAAACATAGCGTCCCGGGCAAGTCAACGTAGTAGCAATCACATGTGAATGGAGTCAGAGGACTGAATGTGTTTAGTACGAGATGTGACTCCTAATGTTACCATCCAAGAATGTTCCCACGATGGACGACTGTTCATTATCATTACCGGACGCCCTCTCTCGCGTTACAGGTGTTGTTAATGGGAGTTCGTTCTGTACCTTACCAAACAAGGTACACGCATGCGCGCTGGTGTGTATTAAGATTCTGGTAGGAAGAAAAACAACAACTACAATACATTAGCCCGCAAGCAAGCTATACCAACCAAACAGCCGTCGCATGTTGGTGAAGATAGTGGTGACTTTTGCGGATAGAGGGTGTCAAATAGTCATCACAACGAACCCTCCAGCCGTTGATCTCAGTTTTCTAGACCGGGACTGCTGCTTCTTTATTAAAGTAGCTCCTAAAATGTCCTCACGAGGTTGAATTGATCTAGTTCAAGAACCCACTGTGTCTCAGAAAAATCTGAGAGTTCCAGGGATCGAACTCGAGACCTATGGATCTGTAGTCAATAACCACGAACACTAAACTATAAAGGTGGTCAGATGGAAAGAACCTTTTAAAAAATACAAACACAATAGTTTTGTGGTCAATGCTGATTACATTTGACTTCATAGCTCAAAAGTGACAGTTAAAAGTTCACGTGACTTGACTCAGAAATATATTTAAATTGTTTTTGTAAATTTTATAATTTTATAAAAATTATCCTCTCTATCTAAATTGGGTTGTAATGAATTAAACTGAGGAGAAGGGAAGTACAAAGACCCCTTTGCGTCACATTTTCAATATTAATTAAACTGAGGAGAAGGGAAGTACAAAGACCCATTTGCGTCACATTTTCAATATTAATTAAGTGCAAACGCATCGATGGGCACACAGACAGAGATAAACATTTTGTTTGCTGGCAATAGTAAGGTTGGGGATCGAGTCCCGGCCGGGTGTACCTCTGTGAATTTTACCTAAATTAACTGCCATGTTGCAATAATCTCTAAATTGTAGGCCTATAGTTGGTAACATTAAAGACCCCCTCTTTCCAGTGACAAAAAGACGGTCGAAGATTTGGGTGTGGTTTCTTGTTCTAAAGCTAATTTAGTTTGTAAGTCATGTTCTTTCGTTTGCTCACTCAGTGCATGTTAAATACCTCTAATAAAACCATAAAATAAAATAAAAACTCGGGCTTTCACTTTGTTTCACTATAAAACCTTTTAGAATGCGACAATTTTACACACCATTCTAAAATTAGGAAATCTTTTACGACTCTATTGCACCTGTTCGATGTGAAAGTTGGTATTAATGTTTTGTCAGCTTAACATACTAAACATAAAGCTCGTCTTTTGTTTTATGAGTTTCACTAATGTTTTTTATAGCCAATAAATTAGTTTTTTTTTAATATGACAGTTTTCCTCTTCTATGTTAAAGGGATTTTCTATTTGAAAAAGTATCCATGTTACAGAACACAGCATTTTATGATTTGTTTGGATTAAAATAAACTCTGAGACATAAAGTTTTTGAACTTATAGCTAAATGCCACTTATTTTTACCAAGTAAGTCAATATACTTTAGTAAAGATGCTACTTCTCAATTGCTGTAGAATTCGTAGAACCGTTCATTTTAATTTATTATTTATTATTATTTTAAAGTACATTTTAGAATCACGCCTATTAATTTAATTTATACTATTTACAGCTATCTACATTCAACCTAAGAGTGTGGTTTTATTAAAAAAAACTTTTATACATTTTTAGTGGTAATTATGTGTTTTTAACTCTTTGTTGGAAATATGTTTGGTAGTATGTATGGATGTGTTTTATATATATATAACACATCCATTAACATAGGCCTACTAAGAAACATACTTAACGGTTGAAACTAATTTTAAAAATATATATTTTTTGGTATGCTTGATAAAATACGCTAAGTTAATAAACACAAAAAACAGGTCTGTACTTTTATGAAACCTTACACAGAACAATGTCGATTTAAACAATGATATTTTTGTAATTGATCTTTTTAATAATAATATATAGCTTAGAACTACGCCACTACTAATCTATTTGAGATGAGAATTTTATACAAACTTAATTTACTATCCCGTTTGGTATTATTCTAATTATTGTGATATATAATTGGTATTTATAGCCCCGTGATCGAGCGCCAATTATTATGATATTTTACTTGAATAAATACAACTGTTAATGATGCACACGATTTATTGGAGTGATTTTATCTTCTTATACACTTTTACTTAAAACACAAATTATGTACTGTCGTGATATTACACGTTCTCTAGGTTTATGTCGCCGGCACTCTCTGTGTGTTCATACGCACAACCAGCTTATATATGACATATACCCTTTGCCCCTTGGACCTCTCGTTACCAGTGTCAAAACCAACAAATCGAAAGCTTCCCTGCGACAGTTGTCTTGAAGGCTAGCTTCCTATTGGGTATTGGAAACTAACGTCTCTTGCTTGGTAAATACTACGGAGTAAAATTTTGAAATAAAAAATAAGTTTTAATGGTGCAATCCTTCTACGTTATTTCTGAAAAGCGCGTGATTATCCATGGATGAAGTCTTAAAAGGATAATTTACATACAATTTATTGAAGAAAAATACCTTCATCCATGACGTTTAAATATATGAGAGGGGTTCAAATCAATATCGTTACAACTTATTTATCTCGCGTTCCTCACATCCCATCCTTAATAGACCAACACTTATTTTTTAAAACATGCTGATATGAACATCCCCTAAAATAAAATTACAAGAATAACACAAAATAGTTCAACAAAAAAGATTAATATGATCTATTTATTTTAATTTGAAAAGGCAAGAATATTTAGCTAAACTTAATTTTTATATATTAAAGATATTTCAGTAGTAGTTTTTTTACCATCCTTTGTATGCTTGGGTGTGGGTGAGGCTGGTTTTCGATTTTCAAATAGACACAACAGGAAATCTATTCTCCTCCATCCCACTTTAATGTGATTTCCTATCCTATTCTAAGAATTTTTTTTAATTTTCATAAATATCAATGTCTAAATGTTGTTTCTTAAGAAAAATAGTTAAATAAACTAAAAATGTTTTTAATTACAAATGATTATTAAAGATTCTAATGGGTCTACATACATCACGATGGATTTTTCACAAAAATATTACTTCGCTTGTTTGATAAATATTAAATAACGACCAGAATATTTAATAGAATTTCACAAAGCATGTGTTCTAGGAAATGTGGTGTTGGCAAACCCTTTTTATGAACACCAATGTGTGTGCTCTAAGAAATGTGGTGTTTACAGCCCTTTTTATGAACATCAATGTGTGAGCTCTAAGAAATGTGGTGTTTTTAGCAACGTTTTATTAAATAATTTGTATCTAATATTCTAATAAAATGTAGATACCCTTCACACTTTTTAGGAGCGCTCTAGATCATACCATACAATACGAATGCTTTTTCAAGACTACTAAAACTACCGCTTCACTTTCTAGAGTTGAATTGATGACGTATCCAAACTGTATGTTACCTATTCACGCGTTTTTCTCTTGTCAAGATGTCTGCGGTCAGATTTTGATTAAAAAAAATATATATATATTTACAAGTTACTAAAACAAGTTTTACGTATTCATACGTCAAGACATGTGATCTGAAACCTTCACTTTTAAATTTAATTTCACTTTAATTTCACTTTTAATTTTAATTTTAAAGTAAAATTTCATCAATGCCAACAACAAAACAAACACTTTTTACTTTCTAAACGTTCAGTCCACTTACTGTAGGTTACCGCATTGTCTAAGGCGTCACTCTTGTAATACTGAAGTCCCGATGATGGTGAGATTGTGGTCCAAAACCCTCTAGGGTTTACTGAGGTATGGTTTTCCCCTAAATGGCTGTCAACTCTACCTTTATGCATATGCCGGTACATTTAATCTAGATTCAAGATTCCTCATACCTAGCATGTGAGCTTAGTTAGTATATATGCCTTAGCCCGATGATAATAATATACCTAATAATAAAGTAATCTAAACGTTACTTTCTATAAAAAATCCTACCATCTACAATCGGTGCTGACTGACAGCTCATAGCTGACAGCTGACGGCTTTGAAACGTTACCAGACCAAATTATATATCCCTACGCTGGACCATATGATTTGCAAAAACCATGTCTTTAGCAGTTGTCACTTCTGACAGTCAAAATGTAGGTATATACCTAAATGTTGACTGTCAGAAGTCAGCTGTGAACTATCAGTCAGCACCAAAGAAGCCATGGGGCTACTGTACACTACTGTATATGAACGAATTGTACAGTACATGTGTTTCGATACATCTATACTGCGCTTGAGCGGTTTTTATCCTCTGCCCTCATAATCAGCTTTAATCAGAGTGTGTGTAAGCTGTACAAGTACGCGGGACTGCTCCTTCCACCTTCTGACCAATCATGGCGGGGCATCGCCAAGGCCTTGTGGGTAGACCAAGTCTCATACATTTTTACCCTAAGGGTCGTCGGTCCATGAAACTTGCCAGTTATACCTTTATCTGTGTAAGTATATGATTTAATTATGGAGAAAGTATTGAAATCGTGAAAATTTTCGACCTCAAGATCAAATTGGGTTTTACAATCCTGTTTGTCCTTCTTTCTGTAACTGTGGTTATAACCCAAACTGTTTGATGGATTTCATTCAAACTTGATCTTTTAGCAATTTATAGGCATGCCTCAAATAGTGATGTTTATTGCATCCCTAAAATTAAGAATAGTTTAATAAAGAATGATTTTTGAAAATCCGAAAAATTTCGGAAGTGGTTCCAATGTTGTTAAAATGTATAGCCTATCTGTGGAATCTTTTACATGGTAAATAACACTGTACTTGTTTCTGGGAGAAAAATTGATATTAGTGTAGTTAATTATTGATTAGTTTTTGAAAATGTGAAATACTTATAAAATGACTTCGACATTATTGTTCAAAATGAATATCTATGGATTGCTTTAAATGAAAATTAAGATTTTTTTTTAAATTATTCGTATGAAGTTAGTTTACCTACGAATGATGTTTGGAAGATTTAAAGGTTTTAAACATGGCCAAAAAATATTTTTTTCAAAATTTACAAAATGTTTAATGGTGGGATACTGCGGTAACCGGTTTTTTAAATATGTGTTCCTAATTATAATTCATTTTATGAAAACATATGTACGATTGTATTGTATTATTTATTCTTACTTTCTCTGGATCCCCCGGAGAGAGAAGTATTGTGTGCTTAAGAAATATTTAGCTTAAGATTTTAATAAATGTTGAAGTTTTATGAACCCCCGAGACTGAAAAAGTGTTTTTCGCGATACCGTCTGTCTGTTTGCTGGTCTATATCTCTATCTAGAACGAAAACCATTTTACCGATCAGGCTAAAATAAAGCTTGGTATCTAGGGATTTCATAGAATTCCTCCAAGAAATATTTGGAGCTATACTACTATAAAGCCACATGGCTGACTCAATCTCACTCACTGACATTAATGTTTACCCACTTCCAGATGAGCTAGAAACTCGAAATTTGGCAAACTTATAGCGTCTAGCATGTGACCGACGGGAAAGTTCCAAAAAGTTCAAAAAAAAAAAAAATGTTTAATCCCCGAAAAAAATTCAAAATTGTGGAGCAACTTTAAAGTCGGTGCGGTATATACAATACAATACCGGTAACTTTAAGTTGTTACGTTCAAAACAATGCTGAAATTATATTAGTTTACATCCAATTGCAAAGAAAACTAACTGAGCAAAGCGAGTTAAATACATAACCCTAAAATTAAGAGTAGTTTACTGAAGGGCAAAAAGAGATAAAATACATTTTCCAAAAATCCGCTCTAACAATTTTGATTAAATTTTGTATCCAGGTATTGTTTAACA
The DNA here is from genome assembly GCA_902151455.1 of Timema bartmani. Lineage (NCBI taxonomy): Eukaryota > Metazoa > Arthropoda > Insecta > Phasmatodea > Timematidae > Timema > Timema bartmani. The sequence continues at coordinate 354,026 of CABFWB010000237.1, forward strand.
TTATAAACAAAATTGCAACCCTTGTTTACCAATGAAAATTATTTTAAGGGTACTTGACAAAGGCGGACATTTCCAAATTGGGTTATATCTCGGCAAATATTTGAGATATAAAATAACTTATCATTGTAAAGTTCTAGTATCATTAAAAATAAAAATATTTTATTTGTAGAATAATTTTACAAAACCAACAGTTTCTGAGCTATAATAAAATCTATTTATTTATTTTATGGGGCTTTGACAGAAATTGATTGTTATGCTCTTGGGTGGACAGAAATGTTCCTCTTTATCAATGTTTAAGTAACAGTGTATATTATTTCATTTATGCTTTTTAGTGAAGCGTTTCTCCATTAATGTACATTATTTTGTTTCATAAATCATACGAATTTTTAGTTGTATTTATTTTAAGATAAAAGCAAGAAAAAGTCTGTGCAGGGCACCGTACCATTTATTTATTTTTATGTCTAGCACAAATGTTATTAAAGAATTAAATAAGAAGTATGAACTACAAAGATAGTTTTAAAGGAAATGCATCCACATTAGTGTGATGAGGGGGTTGTAAAATCACATAACCTAATCACATATATAAAGTTAAAAGTCAAAATAATAAGAAATACATATTCTGTGGTGCTCCCCACCTATAATTATCTGTGTCCGCCACTGAATAGTGCAACACTTGCCCCATCTCAGAGCAACATTCCTGACATTCGACAGTAATGGCAGCAGGTCGAGAGAGCAAGACGTCTCTTGGTAATTGCTAGGATCGTACTTTAAACTATATTTTATAATATACACACACTGAGTCAAGATCGAATGCAAACACAACTCTTTGCGTTGTATTATTTTTTCATTCACCATCAGTTATTTTTAGTACCGTGCTCATCATCAACTCTCAACCAGAATATTACATTTTCAAAATTCTAAAAAGGTATTAATCTAAGCTCGACCCCTCTCCCTTACAAGTCTCAGAGTTTGATCTTTTTAAAAACCGAAGTTAACAAAGCATTTAAATTTGCTTTGGCAACTTTTCGGTTTGAAAACTTTCGCATGATTCTACCTCAAATTAAATGTAATCGATATATACCTCTTTATAAAGGTTAGTGCTGGTTTTTTTCGTTTAATCGAATTAAAAATAAATGGTACGGGGCACCGCACAGACTTTCTCTCTCTTTCTATAAACTCGTAAGATTTCTGAACGGAATAATGTACATTGTATCATCACCACTCCACATAAGAACATGCATAAAATAATATACAATGATATAGAATCAATGAGAAAAGAGGCGCATCTTTGTCCACCTAAGAACATTTCAAACAGTTTAATGTCTTCCACAAGGGTCAACACTTCGTATTAAAATTTCGATTT
>CABFWB010000237.1:363604-376180 GCA_902151455.1 Timema bartmani
AGACCCCCAACACAGAAGTCTGACACCTTATTGTATTTGAAAATAGTTTTTTTTAAATATTACATCAACTATTCATCCCATAAAAACTTGTTGCAAAAAATTAATTAACGCGAAATTTCAGTCCGGATAAACCAGAAATTCTGATCATTGAGGGATTGATAGACGAGGTTCTAGTGTAATAAGCTATCAGATCATGAAGGGGAAACCCGAATTTATCGGCATGGTTGGAGATGAATCACGAGTGGATAAACTAAGGGCGTTTTTTTATAAATGATTTCACAATCTCCTTTCACGTAAATTCAGGCAGATTTCCTCTAAACTCTACATTTATCACCTATACCCCATTATTGTAAATAAAACGTGTGATTAAAATGTACCCACTTTGGTGGCCACATAGTCTAAGGTGCTATTCTCGCAATGAATTAGACTGCCGATTACGGTGTGATCCAGGTTCGAATCTCGGTCGGGTGTACTGAGGGTAATTTTTCCAAAATGGTTTTCCGCTTTCCATTCACGTAAGTGCGGGTATACTTCCTTTAAATATAACCTTTTCTAATTCCTAAAACCATTAGCGTAATTATTACATAAGCGTATAGTCCGAACGGGATAGTAAAACATGATGCTAATTTTTTTTTAATTTAAATTAAAAGCTTCCGGAATTTGTCATGTTTGTGTTTTGTCTTTCTTACCAACGAGATAGTGAAAGTCTCTAAAGGAGTAAGGACTTTTCCTGGTGTCTCTAATAAAAGACCAAACTGTTTTCCACCTCACTGTGGCCACATTCTTTTTGGCCAATTTGATTACTTCTGGCCCACTCAGTGTCGACTGAGTAAATCGCGTACCCTATTCACCCACCACTTGATCACCACGACCTCGTTATTTTAGAAAGGTCTCCGACAGTCAACAAATCGGTCAGTCCTTGTTTTAGAAATAAATAAATTAAATGGGCATACGGACACTCTGTATATCTTTGTTGTAAATCCAGTGGAAAGGATGGAAGGTAAAGGGGGAGAAATGGGTGGTAGCAATAAGGAATATTCATTAAAAAAACTCTTTTCCATGAAATTATTACCCCCATAAAACTGAAAGGTATATATTTTCCCGCCGCATATAAAGTTAATTTAGTTAATCACAAACAAATTAAACATGATTAATTCTACTTAATTATAAGTAATTACAGTTATTCTAAAAACAATAGTTTTAAATCAGCTCATACATCTAATTAAATGCTTATTTCTCATGCGTGAAAAATATACAATTTTACTAGCTTTTTTTTAAATGATTAGATTCTTTGAAGCGTTTCAAACATATCACTAACCTGTATCAGTGGTCGCATTGTCTAGGCCATCAATCTCGCAATAAACTGGACTGCCGGTGAACGGAAGATTAGGTTAAGAGTCCCGGGTAAGGTGTGACCAGGATGTATATTCCTAAATATTTTGCCCCTCCCCCTTCAGAAAAATATGGGTACAAATCCTCTAGGTTTTAGCTTCTGCATCCCTAACTCATTAGGTTAATTAACATGCATATAGCTTGTACGGGTATTAAGACGCGTCGAAAAAATGTAGATCCAATCACCACAAACTATTTTGAGGAAACAAACTCACTCAGGTATATTGTGATACAAAGTATAAAAGTGTATATTTGTGTATGAGTTCCTCATACTATCAATATGTGTTCTATTTTTATTGGGATATTTAACGTGCAATTTCTAAAAACATGTTTTGGACCATCACATGGTTATTTTATCCATACAATTTTTTGCTAGCCCTCTAGTCCAGTGGTATTCAACCTGTGGTACGCGTACCCCGAAGGATACGTTAAAGTGTTTTTAATTTGCGTACAAGCCCTACTGAACGCTATTATGCTTTGTGCATTTCCAAAATACTTTCCACATATTGATAAAGAGGACAAAACACGTGATTGGATAGAACATCGTTTTGACAGCACAACAGTCACTTTATCTGAAATTTCCACTAAATTTAAAAAAGATTTAATTGAAATTTTTGCTTATAGCATTCTAAACGCAACATTCAAGACTACGTCAATTTGATATTTATGGACAGCAGCTCACCATGAGTTAAAGAACTTAAGTGACATTGCTATTTCCAAGCTTCTTCTAATCCCATCTACCTATTTGAGTTAGCAAGGCTTATCTGCAATTCCATCAATAAAACCTAGGGAGAGGAATCTTATGAATCCTGAGCCAGGCCTCGTCCTTGCACTCACTAACTCTCTTCCCCGGATTGAACTAATAGCTCCGAGAAAACAAGACCAGGCCTCGTCCTTACACTCACTAACTACTCTTCCCCGGATTGAACTACTAGCTCCGAGAAAACAAGACCAGGCATGTCATTGAATGGCCATTTGTTATCATTAAATAAATATCGGCACTTTTTTGTAATATAAGATCATTAATATGGTTTTAAATCCAATTTAATTTTTTATCGATTTAAATAAATAAATAAATTCGCAAAATCATTGTATTATGAATTTACTTGGCTCCCTGATGGCTTTCCTTCCTGGGTATATTGTAAAATTCAATGGGGGGTACAAAGTCAGAAAAATTATTTTTGGGGGTACGCGAGCAAAAAAGGGCGAATACCACTGCTCTAGCCTATCCCCATATTTAAATTAATAAGGTTGCGAAGGGGAGGTAGAATTTAGAGGAAACTTATTCGTAGTTGCGTGGAAGGAGAGTAGAAAACAATTTAGAACACACCACCCGCAGTCCAGACAGCTGGGATTCACGCCTCGACCCACCAAACAAGACCAGAGAGGTTTAATGCCATAACCCACGTGCGTCACACGACCTACAAACTAACTCAACCTATGACTGTACGTCTAATACCACACCCCCATACCTTGCATCCAAACAAACAGGAATAAAAACAGTAAATACGTTCATCGTTATCAACTAGAACCGATTCTTACAGCTAGGTTTAGTTTCCCACTAAGTGTTATTTTAACTACGTTAGGTTAGGTTATCGTGTAAATCGTCTGTTAAACTCATTATAATATTAGGAAAAGCACGTTAAAAACTCTCCGACACCTTAGCTCAGTCGGTAGCGTGTCTGTATACTGAGCTAAGAGTCCCAACTTCGATTTCCGGCATGGCTGAAAAGTGTATCATTGGTGATATATGGGCGTACCCTTTCACATTGTTAAATTATCGACCGGGAACGGGATGTTGTGCCTGTCCTAATCTTAAGTTAGATTATAAGGTATATGAGGCTAAGACAGGTCTAACCAGCCGGTAGTGGAAACTATACGGCTTGAATTAAGAACTGACCTTGGTCACAGCCGGGAAACTTTAATTGATGTACAAAAACGTTAAAAACTTTTTTTTAAGATAGTGTAGATTGTCTATGTAATAAAGGGATGCTAAGTCGATAATTTTATAGACACATTTTTAACCCCTCGGGGTAAAACAGAGTGTGTCCAAGTGTAAAATGTTATCAACTCAAGTCTCCCCTTCTTTTTCATTCGTTACCTCCCTCTTATTCCCTTCCTTCCCCAAAGTTCTTCAATAATTGAAACAGGCCAGGGTGTGAGGCGTTAAGATCAGCTTCACTCCCTTCTTTTCTTTTATTATAGTTTGGTTGTGAAACCAGGGGTTATCTTTAATACACACAACCCCATGACGATGATCAGGCAATTCGACGCTATGACACACTCGAGTAGTCCGCCTCCAACTTGGTTTATTTTTATACAATATTTTATACAATTAAGTTCATTTAAAGGAGGAAGTGCGATGAATCATGAGGACTAGCGGTTCAGTCCATGGCGGTTGTCGGGATGAACCGAGATTGGCGGAACTAGTACATTACAATTCTCATATTATTATTATTAGATTATTATTACTATTATTATTATTATTATTATTATTAGCACCGCGTCTTACGACTTGTTCAGGTTAGACACCTATGTACTAATAACACTGATGGGCTAAGGATTAGGAAGGCTTAATTCAGAGGAAATGCACCCGAATTTGTGTAGAGGAAGAGTGGAAAACCATTTAGGGAAAACCACCCTCAGTGCACCCGACCGGGATCGAACCCCGATCTCCCTGCCTTCAGCATTCTAGTCCAACACGAGATTAGCGCGTTAGACCACGCAGCCTCCGAAGTCGGCTACAATTTTTATAGAAATAACCGTATTTGACGGATAGAAAAGCTACCAGATCTAATAATCACATATTCATACGTCATCTCATGTTATATACAGATGTAAATTTTAATAGATCATATTAATACCTCTAAAATAACACTAATAATAGGCCTATGGTAAAATTTTATCGATTTTGGCTGCAAAAATTATGATCGTATTTTCTAAAAGGCCCTAATTATGAAAATTTGACCGTAACTGTAACGAGGGCTCTGTACTGTTTACATTTAACAACCCACACTGGTGGTCACATGTTATAAAGGGTCGGGCTCTTGAATTTCCGATTAAGGGGAGGTTGAGGTTCAAATTTCCGCTACTGGCACTGGGGATGGATTGACATATTAGTATGTGATTTCTACCATTGGGTTTTCTATCTTCTATCCACGCTAATATAGGTGCACTTTCTCTAAAACCATCCTCTTTATCCTTATACCGTAGATTAAGCCATTAATAAGCTATGGTTTTAAACTTAAACTAATATTTTGAAAATTTAAAAAGGTTGAACGGATTTTAACAATTTTCTATATCTCGTCACTGTTGCAAAACAATCTTTTAATAAATTGGTTCATTCACATTCACACTTTAAAACCCAAGCAACACGAATTTCTAGCAATTTAAAAAAGATATATTTTCAACTACTACTATTTTTAGGCTTATTATTAAATGTTGTTGTTTAATATGCACTTTCAAAATGTGGGTTTGTATAAGAAGATTACAAAGAACAACGAATAGACCTACAAAATGCTATAATTTAACACTGAACTTGTATTATCTAGATAATATAATATCGTATGTACTGTACAGTACAAGGAAACTAAACTCGGGACTTTTAAATCCACACTAAAAATATAAAACACTGTAACCAGGTCGTACCCAACATTTTAAAAACTGTAACTAATTTGAACTACCCATTAGGCTGACACGTGGGAATAGAATGTATTTATCAATAACTAGCTGATGTACCCGTTATTCTTACGGGGAATCTTTAAAGTAGCTTTATTATTTTATTAGTATGTAAAATAAATCACAGGAAATAGTAACGAAATATTAAATTATGTTTAAATATGAATCCTTTATTGGTTTGGATTGTGCTGCAAAACGTAAAAGTAGGCTGACTAATACAAAATGTCAAAATAGAAATATAATCTTAATTTAATTTAAACACTGACACATATTTTGAAGATTAAATTATTATATCTCTATTGATATACAATATTTTGAACTCTTGCCTTTTGGTGCTAATCAATTTTAGCCCTCTGTGTGGGATAAATATCTCAAAATGCTTATGACACAAAATCTTCACTTTATTAATATAAAAAATATACATGATAATGCTAATGATATAATTGTAATAATATAACAAACGTTTTAACCATGTTAAGGTTGGTATGTAATCAAACCAGTCCTGAAGTTGATCAGCTATGGGTAGGAGGGGAGTTATAGAGAGTGGTTTAAGGGGGGAGAATGATTGTAAATATCGGAGAGGAGGAAAATCTTGCATTAGGAGAATGATTCATTTCCACATTTTTTTTGCTAACAAATATGAAATACTTCCAAACTAAATAATCCATTCATTCGAACGGGTGAAATGAAGGGAGGTAAAATTATAGCCCGAAGTTAGATTGTACTCTAAAATTGGATGCATGTTCAATTTTTTGGAAATAATGTTATTGCCAGTTTTTTATTGCAAACTCTTATCGTATCTTGTACACCATACGACATCGAGCTGTGAGCTGCCCAATTGTTTCAATTGGTTTTTTTTTAGACTATAGTAAGAAACTTTTTTTTTCCGTTTTCAAATTAACTGCCACACAATATTTTTTGTGATCAATTTGAACCAAATAAATGTTGTCTAAAGTTCTAAAATATGTGTGTATATATATATACATATTTTAGCACTGCATCCTACTACCCATTCGGGCTATACGCTTATGTAGGTCTACTACTTACTCTAATGGTTTAGGGATGAAGAATGTTGCATTTGGAGGAAGTGTACCCACATATGCGTGGGGAAAGAGAGTGATAAACAATTTAGGAAAAACCACCTTCGATACACCAGATCGGAATTCGAGAACTGATTTCCTCGTAATCGGCAGTCTAGTCTACTGCGAGAGTAGCACGTTGGACCATGCGGCCACTGAACGGAGCGGGTGCACAAAAATAATTAAAAAACAATATTTTCCAAAGTCATAGTCTTGAGTTATTGCTGGATCTCCTATTTAGTACCAATGTGATGGCTAGTAGCAACTTAATATATATTATTTAAGGAAACAGGGCAAGAAGGTTGAAGTTTAATTAAATCGGTGGCACTTACTTGGATATATACATGATACATCCAGGTGATATTCAAGCCCCAACCTCCTAAGAAAATGTGTGGGGTAGTAATAACTTTCATAAACTCATCTCATAGCTAGAAAATTATAGTCCATTCACTATAAAAGTGGTGGTAATTGACAGCTAGCAAAAGCTACCAGATCTACTCATTCGCCAAACTATTATGATCTGTAAGAACATATATTGATTGTTACCACTTTCGGACTTTAACCACAAACAATTTGTTTATAGTTATGTTTCTCTTTTAAACGTTCTTACATATTCTGTTAACTGTCAGCTACTACCACTCTTATGGCGAGTGAACCCTAACTGTCTGACCTCAAGCAACTCAACATTTCATGACCACCAGGAGATAAGCTCACCATTCAGCCCCATCCTTAGACACTTCGATCCAAACCCTAACTCTCTGACCTTAAGGAACTCAACATTTCCTGGCCACCAGGAGAAAATCTCACCATTCAGCCCCATCCTGAGACCCTTCCATCCAAACCCTAACTCTCTGACCTCAAGGAACTCAACATTTCATGGCCACCAAGAGATAATCTCACCATTCAGCCCCATCCATAGACACTTCCATTCTAACCCTAACCTGTCACCCAGACACCTTCAAATATATTTTAGCAATATCCTCCCATCGACGTTTTGGTCTACCAAGGTGTCTTGTATTTTTAGGTTTCTATTCTAAAATGTTGTATATGCGCCTATCATTGCCCCTAAACTTAACTTGACCACGACACCTTATCCTGCGGGCATTGAGTATCCTTAATATGTTTGGGGATGGATACAAGCCATGAAATTATTAATATATGTTGTAACTTTCTACATTATCCTGTTCATTCATTACTTTTAGGCTCAATTATTTTTCGCAGCACTTGGTTCTAAAAAACTCTCAATCAATTATTTTGTATGAATTGAGACACCAGGCTTCATATCCTTAAAGAATAACGTGTAGGATTATAGTTAGTATATTCTCAGACTAATATTTCGGGACAGAAGACGAGAGGACACAGCTTACAAACTGAATATCTTAGTAGCGAGCATTGCCTGCATGAATACCGTTTTAGATCTCCTCTTGTATATTTAATCCCTATCTGTAAGTACAGTACAATTACCAAGTATTTGAGTTTTCCAATTTCTTTAAAACGTATGTAACCGATCAGTATTAATCATTTCCTTAGCAATACAGGTTTGTGACATACCATCGTGAACGATGTTGGTACCTGGACGATGTCTCTTAAAATGCGTTATAGCTCTGTAGATTTGAACATGATAGCAAAAGTTTTAGCTATCGCTGTGATTCGGACAAGCAGTAAATTTGACCTAGGGGATTTTCAGGCTGAATACGACCGCTAACAAAATAGATGTACTATTTCATATTCAAAAATAGGTTTTAATTAGATTACCCTTAAAAAATCACAATAAACACATTTTAAACAAAATTGTTCAAATATTTTTTAACAAATTTCAATTTCTCAAAAATAAGTAACTTATAAGCTAAGATTAGTTTTAATTTATAAAAATAAAAATCTATTCTTATTTATCAGGAAAAATATGTCTCATCTTCTTGTTTTGAACTCAATCTTCAAGGCCAATTTTAAAAAAATTTCAAATTTTCTTGTCGTGAGTAAACTAGTCTCAAGTTAATTTATTTTATAAAAATAAACATACATTATTATTGATTATGTAAAATAGTCTTAGAATACAAAAAAAAAAGCGTTAGAGCTGTTTCCCAAAGAATTCAAATTTACAAAAATCCGTCATCAGTAAACTACTATGAAATGATTTTAAAAACAAAACAAATAGACCCTATAATTATTTTAAAGGTAAAAAACTTAGCACATACCCATTTTGAACCAAATATCTAAAGTTATATTTTAAAATATTTAAATCTATAGAAAAACACTCTTAAGTAAATTATCCTTAAGCGAATTCACCCCTCCCCCCCCACCCACTAACCCCCAATAAAGTATACAAGTTTTTTATTAATGTCAAAAACTATCTAGATATACATTTAAACAAAATCATTACTGCCATTTTCAAAATATTTTGAATTTTCTAAAATAGCTCATTTATAAACTAGCCTTTTACCCCAGAACCAGATATACAGTGTTATTTTGAAAGTCAAACAATCCTCAAATATACATTTTAAACAAAATCATAGATACATTTTCGAAAAATTTGGAATTTACAGAAAATCACTCATCAGTAAGCTAAACTTAAATATATTGCTATGGTCAAAATATAAATAAAAAGGCCTGAGGTAATGAATGTCCTATTACAACTAGATACTAAGTTTGAATAAAATCAGTCAAACCGTTTCAGATCTGTGGCCAGGGGCAGACAATATAAGAGTAAAATCCACTTTCTTGTGTTCAGATACACATAAAAAGTAAAGATTTATCGTGATATCGGACCTTGTTATTATTATTATTATTATTAATAATAATAATAATAATAATCTTGATATGAGAAAGTAAAATTAAGTTTTTTTCATGAAATTTACCTAAATATAAATCACTTAGCATTATTTTAGAGCTGAAGTAATCATGTTAATTAGAGTGAATTTCAATACTTGCCTTTTTGTTTGGCCATGCCATTTTAAATAATTATGTTCTTAACACATTGAATTTCCAAATAAGTAAAACTGAATACGCAAAAGGGCTAATTATAGTAATAATAAAGTAGTGATCAAACAAAACCGTTCAAATGAAAGAAAATTCGGAGAATCACGTTTCACGAGAAAATAGTTAATTTAGTTAATATTTTACCATATCAGAGGAGGTGAAAACTAATTTCAACCTCAGTTTATAAACGGTGTTGTACTATACTGATGTGTACTATCAATTATAATAAACAATTTAAAATGAATGTGAAGATTTCGCCCACTCACGTTGCACAAATGATCAGTATTCGAATCCTGGCGGGGTACTTTAATGGGGTTTTTTTCTATCAGGGAGGGTATGAGGTATTTGGAATCCACTACAGTCAGGAGATCCCAGGAGCTATTAACCCAGGAATACTAAGCGCCTAACAACAACTAATAAAATCCCATCGTAGACGCCACACGCTGTGAATTCGTCCGAGTGAAGGGCCTGGAACCACAGAAGCGGACGTTATTGCGAGGGAAGGGAAGAGAGGGTAGGGGGTTGATGTAAGTTCAACCCCTGCTTGAAACCCTGTTGATACGTGTAGTGGTAATTGAAAACCATCCCTCCAGCCCATTGAGGAATTAAGACTAAAGTACACATGTTTGAAAGGGGGATGCGGTAGTGTCGATTCAAACACTTGTAATTCCCCAAGGGGATGAAAATACAAGAAGGGGGATGGATTCAAATAAACATTTCCTGCTACGCTTTGATAGGCTGTCGTCCGTTTTCAAGGCGAAATTGATACGTGTCCTTAGGGTATGAGAAGGGACAAATTAGGGGAATCTTGGTTCATGTATATCGAGGAATGTAATATCAGTGAGGAAGAGATTTTGTCAAATGTGTAAGACAAATTTGGTGACGTAACGTTTGTATTTAATTAGATTTTGTAGTAATTATTATAAATATGAGTTATTTATGTCAAAAAATGTTTGCTCTATAGATCAAACACGGTATTTTTTGTTAGCACCGCATCTTACTACCCGTTAGGGTTATTCACCTATTTACTAATTACCCTAATCTGTTAGATATGAATAAGGTTAAATTTAGAGGAAGTGTACCCACATTTAAGTGGAAGGAGAATGTAAAACCATTTAGGAAAAACCACCCTCAGCAGATCTAGACCCTAATGGGATTCTTACCTTGATCTCCCGTTATAGATAGTCCAGTCTATTGCAAGAGTGACTCCTTAATACCAAGCGACCATCGAAGTGGAGAAAAAAATATTAATTCATATGTAACATAAGGGATGGGCTTTCAATAATAATAATAATAATAAAATATTATCATTATCATCATAATCATTCACGAATGTAGACCTTGGTGTTCTGTTTCGACATCTAGATGAAGATTGTTCAAAAGTAGTTTATAGGAGTCTGGCGAGTTTTCTTTTTCCTCTGGGTTGGTATTTTTGAATTGTTTGTGGGACAGCTTTGGTGGGCCATTCTAGAGACGTGTTTCCTTTTATGATCCACCAATGCAAATTCCATTGTTCTCCTAAAAGAGTATATATATATGTGAATGTAATTATAAAGTGTGTCTATTGTTTTTTAATAGTCCATATTTCGCTGCAAATTCTTAGTTAATACTGTAGAAACAGTATTGTTTTGTTAATTATTTTTAATTGCTAAACAACCTCGGTGGTCTTGGGGTAAAGTGCTCTCCTCAGGCTCGAAGTTCGTGGGTTCAAACCCAGCCAGGAGAGAAATACTGTGCAAAAGACTAAAGATACAAAAGATACATTCCTACGAACATTAAAAAGCACTCGCCAGCCTCGAGAGCCTTCCAGGAATCAGCAGCCCTTGACATTAACAAACCAAAATAATAAAATAGGCACTCTTTCAGGCTGATTGGAAGCCTAAAATAAACTTCATCGGCTCAGCCCGCAATTGAGCCTTACTGACCAGGCGGCTGTCGTCTGTTCGAAAAGGTAGTGTCAGCTTCTGCGGATGGAGGGTATAATATGGTCAACACAACGAGCCCTCAGGGCGTTAATCTCAGTTTTCTAGACCATCGAAATAACTTCTCATTTTTTCTCACGAGGCTGAGCTGACCCCGTTCCAGACCCACTACCTCATGGGGAATCTGGGAACGCTGGGGATCGAACTCAGGACCTATGGATTTGTAGTCAGGAACTCTGACCACTAGACCACAGAGGTTACCTTGGTAACTTATAAGTTAGTACAAACATAAAAAATAAATAGTGAAATGGGTATGTTTTGAAACAGACGAGACTGATACTAAAAGCCAAGTGAGCAGTAACTCAAGGCTTACTTTGTTGCTACGCATTTTAGGGTATTTTCTAAAACATGCTCTATTGAACAACTTGAAAAGTAAAAAAAATAAGTAAAGATCTCATAAACGGTAAAAAAATAACATAAAAACATGAAGCTAGACCTAAGCATCTCCCAACTAAAAAAGAAAGAAGACTAAAGATCTTTTTCAATATATTTTCAAACTGTTGTTTTTAGAAACATTTTCTAGCTTGTTCCACATAATTAAAATATATTTTTACTGTCTGGGAGGTTCCAAAGAGAAATAATGTCCTTGGTGTGTGTGTAGAAACCTGTACGAGTCCTTGTGCCAGCAAGCTCTAACATTTTTGGATTAGTTCTCACGAAACTAAAAGCTGTCAAGACTTTTGGTCACTAAGTAGTAAACTGTTACAACTCCATTTGTCTGGGATTATTATTAGGTTTAGTGACACTACTATTGTGTTTTTTAACCAAGTATTTTTGGCATATTTATAATTAATTTTTTATATATAGTGCTGCTATCTTATCTAAATATCGAAGGAGGCGCTATCGCCGATACAGGAGAGACACAATAATCAATAATGAAAATAAACAACTTCTAGTGGCATGGCTTGGTGAGCCACGATGCTCTCTTTTGGAAAACCATGCCGCTAATTTATTACATATTTATCTATTAGTAGTACATTATTTCATTTAATTATTTTGCAGTCATCTTAATTGAATAATGAGGCTATTTTATTAATTCAAATGAGCCCAAGATCCCTGACGAAGAAAGGCTCAAATATCAATAGGCCTGAATATAGAAATTGATAAAAAAAAACATCATAATGTTTGTGCATCAAAACACTAAAATACATTACATTCGGATATATTTTCCAGGGGTGACTTAAGATGGGGTGCTAGTGAGCGTGAGTTTAGGGAAGTATTTTTGAAGTTTTTACGGCATAAACATTTTTGGCCAAAATAAATCAAATATTTCTTCTATAGAAACATATTGTTTAGTTTTCTGCACATGCTAATCTCAACAGTCCTTGAATATCTGTCAAGGGGGTCCTAGAATTTAATGACAACTTTTTCTCTTAATTTAAAAAGTTTGTCACCAAATGCCACCATGCTCATGCCAGATATTTAAAACTGTTGAGATTAGCACGTGCAGAAAACTAAACAATATGTTT
>CABFWB010000238.1:0-32500 GCA_902151455.1 Timema bartmani
CGTGATGGTTTCAGTGGTATGTTGTGGTTGTGACGAGGGGGTACTCACACGTGATGGTTTCAGTCGTATGTTGTGGTTGTAACGAGGAGGTACTCACACGTGATGGTAGCGACGATCAACACTGATTCCCCTTCCTCACACACGCTGACAGTTTGGTCGAAATTGACCAACCATGGGCCAGAACCCTTTTCCCTTCCCTTCTCACCGTCGGAATCGTGGGTGAAATTCAACTGAAACAAGCGCCAGAAACTTGACATTATTTATAATGTATTTGATGGTGACCTTTTTTCTTACTCGCGTATTACTACCCGGTTGGGTTTTACGCTTATGTACTAAATTAATCTAATGGTTTTAAGGATTAGGGAGGCTATATTTGTAGGAAGTTTGCCCGAATTTGTGTGGAGGGAGAGTGAAAAACCATTTCGGAAAAGACCCCCTCAATATACGTACCTGACCGAGATTTGAACCTCGATCTCCCTGTCATAGGCACTCTATTCTACTGCGAGAGTAGCGTGTTAGACCACGTGGCTACCGAAGCGGATTATACGCATTTAATTACACTAATAGGGTAGATCTGAGAAACGGGAGGAAATGCACCTGCATTTACGTAAAGGGAGAGGAATAAACCCTTTATAAAAACCGCCGTAAGTACATCTGATCGGGATACGAACCCCGATCTCCCCGGAATCTGAGATCTAGTATATTACGTGCGTGACTCCCTTTATAGCACCGAAGCGGGTGCGATGAAAGTTATGTCTATCGATAAAAACAAAACTATATTGAGGCTATAACATGTTTGGGTTCTTTAAAAAAAAAGAATCTCATGCATGAATCAGAGTGCTAACCATGGACCTAATGTAACCAAACCCTAGATGTGCTAGCTGCGAACTAAAATAGGTGTACTGAGATAGGTTTAACGCAACACTTTTATAATATTAATTATTGTCATCGTAAAGAATATTTAAAAGTGAATTACATCTGCCAAAATAAGCATATAGTTGCAGAAAACATCTCTAACCATGAACGTAGATTTTGTGAATTTTTTTTTTTTACCGTAGCGTTTAACGTTCATTTATTAAATACATTATGTTAATTTGACACACGACTTACAAACTAGTACAACTTAAGACCCAATACTTAAAACTACACAACCAGCCTTAGCGTCTATCTATTTACTAACAGGATGGACCACTAGGCTTCTAAACAATGTCGTATTGGATTGCTTATAAAAATAAAATTGGTTTATTAAACGTGCATTTTCTACCCCTAGTGACATACGACATGACCTATAAACTATCAGAATAATATTACAGGCATAATATCCAGTCCCTGAACCAATATTTCATCACTGGGAAGAGGGAAAACTCAAATTTGCCGATAATAAATTTTTCGACCATGCCGGGAATCGAATCTGGTATCCTGAGCTAACCATACAAACACGCTACTGACTTAGCTAAGGTGTTGGACTGTATGTTGGCTAGTTTGTAGATCTTTTTATTAGTATCAAAGTTGTGAAAATAATTTTCGGACATCCCTCTATTTCTTGCTGACCTGAGCCGTCCAATGCCCCGTCTCGTTCCTCCTGCTGACGACGGCTATGCCCATGGACGACGACTTGGGGGTGACGCAAGTCGATCCTGACGTACCTGACGGCGTGTGGACACAGACCAGAGCAAACACAAGCAGCAAGACCGCTGGACCACGCATGTTGACACTCTCGTCGGTCTAGGACCAAACTGGGTTGCTTCCTCATTAAACATTCCAGTTATATGTCCGTTGTGTGCCCCTAGGAAGTTTGTCTTTATTTCTTCCGGTAGGGCGTCGAGGGCAGGCGGTTACCACACTGTCTGTCCGCTACTTTTTAAATTATTCCTTTTTTTTATGGCCATTTGTTCAAAGGGACACCACTAACACTTAGTTTAACCGTTCCAACGGTTAAGTCATTTTCCCTAAATAAGATAACGTGCAATTTTGTTTGTAATGTTAAACAGTGCCTGTATATGAATTTTATCAAAATAGTTTGAGCCAATTTGGTCAAAAAAAATTTTTTTTTTTTTTTAACTTTTGGTCTTTAAGTAAACCAACCTTAAGTTTAAGGTTGATATCTAATTCTTACACTCCTCGGAAGAACCTTACGGAAACCATAGAAACCAAGTTTGAGCCCGATCAGTAAAATGGTTTCAGCTCTGGGTCTAGATACAGAAACACAGACACGGCATTGAGAAAACCACTTTTTCAGTTTCAGGAACTCATGAAACGTCGACATTAATCAAAATTTCTGTTCCGATTTTTTTGACGACCACATTACTTCCTCCTACGAGCAGTCGAGAGAAATTAATTTTTTTTTTCCATTAATTAGTCATTAGTTAACTATTATAGAACCATTTTTTTTAAAAAAGAAAAACCAATTTTTAAAATTATGTTTAGTGTAAAAAAAAACACACCAGATACTCATTTTGAACCAAATCCCTAGAGCAATTTTTAAAATATCACAAATAAAAAATTATTCATCAGTAAACAAACTTAAACGAATTCCCCCCACACCCCCCAAACAAGTAAACAATTATATTTGTCATGTTACAAACTACCCATACATACATTTGAAATAAAATCACTAGAGCC
This sequence comes from Timema bartmani, assembly GCA_902151455.1. Classification (NCBI taxonomy): domain Eukaryota; kingdom Metazoa; phylum Arthropoda; class Insecta; order Phasmatodea; family Timematidae; genus Timema; species Timema bartmani. The sequence goes on from CABFWB010000238.1 coordinate 2,623, forward strand.
ATTTTCGAAAAAAAATTGAATTTTCAAAAATCACTTTTCAATAAACTATCTTTCAACGAATTTTAACTCAAAAACTAAGCATAGGCCTACAATGTTGTTCGGGAGGTCACACCCTCCTTATATATTAATTTCAAACGAAATCGTTAGAGGCATTTTCCAAAAATCCTAATTAAAAAAATCATTTCGGTAGACTATACCCTTAATTTAAGGGCTAGGGTCAAAATTATAAAAAATGTCTCGAGAGCCATACAACTACCAAATCTAAAGTTTTAACCAAATCCATAAAATCTTTTCATATTTCTGGCCAGGGAAAAACAGACATGGGGACAAACAGAATTGAAAAATCCACTTTTTGGGTTCAGGATCACATAAAACGCAAAGATTTATCATAATTTCGAGGTAGAAAATTTTCACGATTACAATACTTTCTCTTGAATTTATTGGTGAATTTTTTTAAACTCATACACATTTTGTTCAAAATTTATATAGCTGAAGAGTGTTTATTATGATTATCAAATTAACAATTAACAATAATAGATTTTTAAAATGCTGAGAGATGGTATTCATGTAGCGTGAATGGTTGATGACAGGCGTGTACACAACATTTTAGTTGGGAAACCTGAAGAAACATCACTGCTTGGTAGGCTTAGAAGTCTATGGGATGATAATGTGAAAATATATTTTGAAGGAGGTTGGGTTTAGGTTAGGGATTGGATGAAAATGCCTCATGATAGGGTTGCATATTGAGCTTACGTTCTTGCGGCCATAGTGTTTCGAGTTCTAGAGAGCACCCCGTCTTACTATCCGTTTGGGTTACACGCATATATACTAGTTACGCTAATGTGTTAGAGATGAGGAAAGTTGAATTTAGAGGAAGTGCATCCGCATTGGTGTGCAGGTAGAGTGGAAAACCATAGAGGGAAAACCATCTCAGTACAGCCGATCGGGATTCTAGCCCAGATCTTTTCATCATTGTTAGTCTAGTCTATTGCGAAAGTGACATCTTAGAATTCTCTAGCACCGACACGATTCATTGAGTTAATAAGTTAGTTTATTCAATATAGTTTCTAATAAAGTATTTACAAATTACAATTGTGTCCAACCATTTATCTCCTCTTGTTATTTTGACGTTATTTCACCACTTGTATTTCTGTACTTATTTCATTCCCTTGCTTCCCCTAAAATATTCTACCACCTTTTATTATAAGTAACCAAAAATTGTTGAGTCGTACCCATTTATACCTAATAAACATTTAATATGTACCCTATCTTTTGTCGTAGTCAAGTTTCTGACTACGGTCACTTGATGTCCGGCCACTCTCAAAGGTTGTTCATTACCCCTTTATTCCCCTCCAAACTACCCCCTCCCCACTCTCTTCTTCACTACATTAATTCCCTCTTTGTGACTGGAGAACACCCAGACGGAATGTTTGACTCAAAGTTACAGTGGAATTTCTCCGGATTCTGTGATCGTATTAGTGACATTAATTAGTTGGGTTCCCATCGTCAAAGATACCAGAACTGTTAACATGGCACTTTGGAGCTAGCAGAGAATCCGATCGGCTTTTCGAATTAAATATAAGGCGCCATCAGGAACGTTTGAAAGTCTGGTTATATCGTATGAATGGAAATATTTGGAGCTGTAGTTTGATGCAAAGGGTTTATTATTCATCTGTCGCTGTGGTATCGTATTATTACACAATGTTTAAACATTCATCATCATGATGAAAAGCTCCCAGCCACTGGATAGGCCTGGAACATAAGCCTCTCCACCGCCTCCTTTCCTCCCACCACCTCTCTTCCTCCACCTTAGCACAGTCCTCTCCTCTCCCCTCCACACTCCTCCTTACTCCCACCTCTCTTCCTCTTCCTTAGCCCAGTCTTCTCCTCTCTCCTCCACACTCCTCTTTACTCCATTCAGCCATCTGTCCCTTGCTCTCCACCGCCTCCTTTCCTCCCACCACCTCTCTTCCTCTTCGATAGCCCAGTCCTCTATTCTCCCCTCCACACTCCTCCTTACTCCCTTCAGCCATCTGTCCCTTGCTCTCCACCGCCTCCTTTCCTCCCACCACCTCTCTTCCTCAGCCCAGTCCTCTCCTCTCCCCTCCACACTCCTCCTTACTCCCTTCAGCCCTGTCCCTTGCTATCCACCGCCTCCTTTCCTCCCACCACCTCTCTTCCTCTTCCTTAGCCCAGTCTTCTCCTCTCTCCTCCACACTCCTCTTTACTCCCTTCAGCCATCTGTCCCTTGGTCTTCCTCTCGGCCTCCTACCTCATCACCTCCATATTCAACATCCTCCTAGGCTTCCTTTCCCTCTCCATTCTTCTCACATGACCATACCACCTTTAGTCGTGCCTTCTCTATCCTGTCCTGAACTGACTCTTCCCTTACTATTCTTCTTTCAATCTCATTCCTCATCCTGTCAAATTTTGTCACACCGATCCTGCTTCTCATAATTTCACTCGCCTGCATTCTTCTTTCATCCTGTTCCTTCATTACCTAGGTTTTTGCAGCCTACGTCAGTATTGGTTGGTAATAGACATTGTAGATCACTCCCTCGCACTTGTCTGTCATATTCCTGCTCCAAATCAGGCTTCTCACAATGTTTAAAAACTATGTGGTACAATTCATCAACCATGAAAGATAGCCAAGCTTACCTTGACGGGTTACACCATGGTTCAGATTATATGATAGCGCCATAAGGGGCGGAGAGGAGATTGTAAGTTCTTCTATTTATATGTACTTAGAGAGTTAATGAGAGAAGGGTTATGTATTTCCCCTTTTCAACACCCATTCCACTTGATCATAAGTTTAGTTCACTACCTCACTCTTTTCTTTGCCATGTCTCTTTTGTTTATGTCTCAGATTTTAATCGCATGATAATATTTTAGGGTGGGCTGAATAATAATATAATAAAATATTTTTTTAGACAAATAAATAAAATATTGCACTAGTAGATTCGTTTAGTAAAGTTTTATAAACATAATATAATCGTAATCATTGTGATATTTGAACAGATTTTTATTTTTCAAATTAAGATAAAATTTAAAATACCGCAATGACCTTGACAAGTATATTCACCGGTTAATATTATCATTTTTTATAGAAAATCAAACTAAACGTTTCTACTGAAAGAAAATTTTATTTATTGTTATAAAAACGATAAAAATGCACAACATAACTCGCGTTTCCTTCCACAGGACCGTAATAATATTACAAGGTTTCCAACCTGCCTCAGTGGCGTAGTTAGCTGACGCGCTAGTCGTGTTGAGCTCAACTACCGAGGACGGGGAGATTGAGGTTCGAATCTTGGTCGGGTGAACTGGGGTGGTTTTTCCTAAATGGTTTTCCACTCTCCCTCCACGCAAATTAGGGTTACACTTCCTCTATTTTCAACATTCCCCATTCATATTACAATAGCGTAATTAGTACTTAAGCGTATAACCCGAACGGGTAGTAAGACGCAGTGCTAAATAAGTAAATAAATAAATAAATAAGGTTTCAAATAACACCCGCTTCGGTGGCCACGTGGTCTAACGCGCTACTCTCGCAGTAGACTAGATTCCTGATGACGGGGAGATCGAGGTTCGAATCTCGGTTTGATGTACAGAGAGTGGTTTATCCAAAATATCTTACTACTCTCCCTCCACACAAATGCGGAAACACTTCCTATAAATATAGCCTTCCTTATTCCTAAAACCATTAGCCTAATTATGACCTAAGCGTATAACCCAAACGGGTAGTAAGACGTGGTGCTAAAAAAAGTTAAAAATATTAATTTTTAAGGAGAATTGGTCACATTCAAAGCCAGCCACATTCGATTACATGCATTATATCGTTATAGTTTGTGCATCTGTTAATTATGACCTTTTTGTGACTGGGTTATAAAAAAACTATTGGTAATAGTCCTACTAAAATATAAGTGCTAAAAAAGAGCAACTATGTGAATTCTACATCAAAAGATACATATTCAATTTATAGTATTAATTAAACGCTAATTACTATACTGAATTAATTCAAGCATTAAACGTACATTGATAAAGTGACCAATACTATAGCAAAGCATTGCTCTTTTCACTGTTTTTAATATAAAGAAATATGTTCGGGAGCTACAATTTACATTTTTATTTGCTTTAAAATTTAATACCAAATTAATAGAAAGTACATTTAAATTGCAAAGCTAGAGATTTCACAATTTTTTTTTACGGGAAAAAATAATAAGCCAGGTTTATGGCTCATAATTATATGAAATCATTCAAATGTTTTAATTGACTGACATGTTGAAAGTTTTTTGTGTACTTTTTATAAATATGGTAGAGATTATTACATATATATGGCTACATGTTTGATTTGTATGGGCTCTAAAACGTACAATTCTAAAAACACATAACAAAATCAAAACAAGTGTTATATACTAACTTAACTAAAGTCAACACACCTTATATTTCATGGTAACACATATATTTTTAATCCAGGAAAGTAATATACCTGTATACATATTATTATATTATTATTCAATATTATATTCAATGTAATAGGCAGATAACCACATAAATAACATAATCTTACTAAATGTTATTTCATATCAAGCAACGTATTCTGCATAATTTTTTAGACGTATGTTGTATTTTTAAGCTCTAGCATGAATATAGTTACTTATCAACATAACTGGCTATTTTTTTCCCAGAAATTTATATATTTTTAGGTTGTAAGCATATATATTTATTACTATTTAGCACCGCCTCTTACTAACTGTTCGGGTTATACGCTTAAATAATAATTACGTTAAAGGACTAGGAATTGGGAAGGTTGAATTTATAAGAAGTGAACCCGAATTTGAAAGGAGGGAGAGTGTAAAACTATTTAGGGAAAACCACCCCCAGTTCACCCGAGTGAGATTCTAACCTCGATCTCCCCGTCCTCGGCGGTCTAGCTCAACATGAAACTAGCGCGTTAGCTAACTAAGTCACCGAGGTGGGTCAGCATATATATTAACTACGCTAGTGTAGTTAGAGATGAGAGAGGTAGAAATTAGAGGAGTTGTACCCACATTTGCATGGAATAAGAAGAATTAAAACCATCTAGTTAAAACCACCCTCATTATACCCGATTGTGATTCGAAACCCGATATCACCCCACCATCGACAGTAAGTCTATTGTTAGAATGACGCCTCAGATCATTCGACCGCCGAAGCAGGTTTCTGTATTTTTTATAAAATAGGAGCTATGATGCTTCAAAACCAACAAAACAATCCTCAATTGTCTCAAAATCATTTGTAAGGCTGCTTCTGTATTTTTATCAATTTATTCTGTTTCCACTCTCCCTCCACGCAAATGCGGGTTCACTTCCTCTAAATTCAACCATCCCAATTCCTAATCCATTAGTGTAATTAGCGGTGCTAAATAAAAAAATAAAATTATTCTGATCTCAGAACTGCGAATTTTATGATGTGAAAGGTAACGGAATATAAGCCTATTTCACTTTGTAATTATATTTTTATTCATAAAAATGATAATATAAGTTTTTTAATCATTTAGGGACATATTTGATATCTTTCACCTGAATTCTGATATAATTTATATTTTAAAATAATAATAATAATAATAATAATAATAATAATAATAATAATAATAATAATAATAATAATAATAATAAACAATTCTTAGATAACGCAGGATTTCTAGCTGTCTACAACTCTTCTCAAAGTTCCGGTGGGCGACCGCCTTATCAACTAAATCTTATCTATCCGTGTTGAGAATGGAGAAAGTTCGGTCGCTATAAGCTTTGTTCACATATGAAAGGCAATTTAGTGTCACAAGATACATCGTTCAATTGCAACTTTATCTTGTAGATATGAACGCAATCCTCGTTCCCCGAAGCATCGTTGGGTTCGTTTGGCATCCATTCAGCGTAGCCGACTGACGTAAAGGGTTGACCTAGAAAGAAAATAATTATTATAGAATCTGAGATTCTCTATAATTAGTTTAAAAACGCTGAATCTCACATGCCAATTTTAATAGAAAAGGCCTTGTAGAAAATTCATATATGTTTGTGTTTAAAATGTATATCCTGTTACTATCTGTTTAGTGTTATTTTATAGTTATCAAAAGTGACAGCTGAAAATCACATGACTTAAGGACGTTGGCTACATATGACGTCACGGTAAATCAAGATAGGATTTCCTACGTTCATGAATTTACGTTTTACTCGGCGAGTTTTAAAGATATAACGTTGAAACAAATACCATACATTCTTAAATAATTCTAAAAATAGTCCTACAGTGGCACAACATTATTATGTTTATCTTTGAGTAGAAGTTTTTGTAAACATATTTTTGTATATTCTCTACAATTTAAGCTGTTTGTCTTAGTCATGAAAATGTCCTGTAGAAGTTTTCCTGCCAGGATGTATATTAAAAAAGTCCTTGATAGCATATTTCTATCTAGAATAGGAAACAAGAAAAAGGTAAAATTAAAAAAGCAAGTCAATGTTTTCAAGGCGCAAATATTAAAGTGACTGTGTAAACTCGTCAGAGGAAGAGGGAGTGGGTTCAGTAGATAAAAAAGAGCCCTCTCAGGGTGAGCTTCTCATTTTCTTCCCTCTATTTCTATTTTATACTTTGGCGCCTAAGTGTGATAGTGCTTGGCCTTCTTAGGTGCGTCTAGTTAAGATGCAACCCGCTTCGCGAAATAGCTTCGAAATCTCAAACCCAGGCAACGTCGTTAACGATAAAATATTATGAATAAGCTATTTATTCTCCTAATGTGAACCATCCATTGGCCCATTATTCATAGAATTACCTGCGGAATTGCTTTAAGACGCAATGTAAAAAAAGAAACAAATACATTTGAATCATGGGTTGAACAATTTGTGACCCGATTCGGTGGCTGCAGTGGTTGGCAACTTATGGCCTGCGGGCTGGACCTGGCCCGCAAACAAACAATTATTGTGTTCATAAAAAATAGACTAATAAATAATTAGGCCTACTAAATAAGAATTAATATTCAATTGAAATTTGTTACTTGGTTATCTATCTAATATTGTTTTAAATCCATACGACCCATGATATCAAACTATCTAATATTGTTTTAAATCCATACGACCGATGATATCAAAAAAATTGCCGACTCTTACTTAAGGCGTCGCTCTGGAAATAGATTAGACTACCAAGGATGAGGAAATGGAGTTCGAATCCCAGTCCAGTGTACATACAGAGTTTTTTTCCTAAATTTATTTCCACTCTCTCTCCGCGCAAATTCGAGTACATTTTCTCAGCATTCAATCTTCCTTTTAGGTATCACTCTTTTGTTGGATTGGTCTACTGATGACGGGAAGACCAGGGTTGGTCTGGTCTACTAAAGATGGTTTCTCACTCTCCTTCCAAGCAAATGATTCCTTTCTCATCCCTACCCGATTATAGTAATAATAATAATAATAATAATAATATTTAGCACCGTGTCTTACTAACCGTTCGGGTTATACGCTTAAGTACTAATTACGCTAATGGATTAGGAATTGGGAGGGTTGAATTTAGAGGAAGTGAACCCGCATTTGCGTGGAGGGAGAGTGGAAAACCATTTAGGAAAAACCACCCCCAGTTCACCCGACCGAGATTTGAACCTCGATCTCCCCGTCCTCGGCGGTTGAGCTCAACACGACTAGCGCGTTAGCCAACTACGCCACCGAGGCGGGTCCGATTATAGTAATTATCTTACATGCGTATAACCTGAACAGGTAGTAAGACGCGGTAAATAAAAAGCAGTGCGTGACCAGCTCTCACCGAAGACAGATATGAAGTGCCCCTCAGTATGTAAGTCATTGATACCGATGTAGATGAGGTCTCCGAGATTAGGGAAGCGGTCGTACGTGACCTTGACCACTCGGAGTGCCTCCGTCTCGGAGTTGACTATCAGGAGGTGCGCCCCTTCCTTGAGGCAGGTCCTTCTAGCCTCCTCCCAAGTCGTGTGCTCCTGGTGGAGCTTGTAGTAACCCAGACCAGGGAACAGCTCATAGCCGGGCCCAGCCCTCGGCGGAGGAGCTGTAATTCACATGGTACATTGACCCTTTTAGCGACAAGAGTTCAATTTTCAATATTTATGGAAATAATTGGTCATATTAATTTTTTTAAAAGTGGGAGTGTAGGGAACATGATTTAAGGACAGTTTTTTGTATCAAAACATTTTTTTCTAAGCGGATAACTTAATTTTCAATTCTTGTGTCGATATAAAGTACTAACAATTGGTTCACAAAGTGGTTCTTAAGGTGATGTGGGAGGGTCCGCAAATTAAGGTCAATCTTTGGGCTCTATTTTTTTAATATAAAACTATTTTTAAAACACACGAATAAAATATGGTTTCAGTAATTAGGTTTGGTTTAATTTTCAACACATATAAATATCAACAGTTCTTAGATATCTATCATGAGAATCGCAGAGTTTGACAATAAACTTTTAAATTGAAGAATATTAGTCCAATTTAAATGCCACTATGCTCTGAAGTATAGACCAGCGATACCCAACCCTTTTTTTGTTTGCGTACCCCCAGATTTAATTTCTCTTCAACTTTGTAGCCCCGAAGTTATTGGTGCGTAATGTGAATTAACATATTCCATAATCTACATCTAGGAGGTAGAGAGTAAAAAAATTGGTGCTCCTAGATCGAATGTTCTCTCATCCGGTACTAACTCTAAATATGACCCTGATTACTCAGGGTTTATCATTTAATTATATATATTAATTTTACGTGCCCACTAAGATGTCTTCGCGTACCCCTGGAGGTACACGTCACCCAGGTTGAAAACCATTGTTATCGACAAGTACAGTAGCCCCATGGCTTCTTTGGTGCTGACTGACAGTTCACAGCTGACTTCTGACAGTCAACATTTAGTTATATACCTCAATTTTGACTGTCAGAAGGGACAGCTGTTAACACATGTTTTTGCAGATCATATGGTTCGGCGTAGGGATATATAATTTGGTCTGGTAGCTTTTCAAAGCCGTCAGCTGTCAGCTGTGAGCTGTCAGTCAGCACCAAAGAAGCCATGGGGCTACTGTAGTTGGATTCCTTTATGGACCCCAATCTTCTTAAACTTAGTAAAAATCTTTTTCTTTTTAGGTTTACACATCCATATTAAATTATTCCTTAAATATAATCTCTTCTTCAAATACTTTCTTCCCCACCTTTCTAGAAAAAAATCATAATTAATAAATGGTACATTTTTATACTAAACTCTTTAATTTTCTTGTAATATATTTGTTTATGAGAGTTTTCTTACTTGTTCGGCTGAAAATTGCCTCAAGATGGATTTATTTTTCCCTTATTTTTTTTCTTCCCCCAAACTCCCGCGCTATACTTGTTGAGCCTTCGTGGCACAGCGGTTGAAAAAACGCTGCGGTATAGGCTCCATAGAGGTTGGTGCGGCAGGTAGAATCCTACGTTGCATGCGGTTCCCTTGTTACTTTCCGTTGTTGATATTAGATTACCTTAATGGATGATGCCATTGTTCCCAAACAATCGATAGGGAGTGCTGATAGCTTCATATTATTATAGACAGCCCTCGTTTGAACAGTTGTATGCCTGATAGGCAGGCAACCCTGCAAGCCACACACAAGGCTCGGGTCAGCTTCAAAACCTAGTTTCACCCACTTCAGTGGCAAAATGGTCTAAGGCGTCACTCTCGTGCTAGACTGACCTGCTGTAACCGGGGGGATTATGGTCTACTTAGAGTGTTTTTTCCTAAGTGAATTCTCATTCTCCTTCCACGAAAATGCAGATAGACTACCTATAAAATTATTCCTTACTCATCCCCAACGTTTATTTAAGAGTAATTTTGAGGCAATTTTCAGTCGATCACGTATGAAAACTATATTTTCATTAAAAGCCGATTTTTAAATTTTCTGAACTCACAAATATATATATATATATATATCAATTACGTTGAAATAATATTAGAGTGTGAGCTAAATAACCTTTATCTGTCATGATCGTTAAATGTTATGAGACATTTAAATAGGTATACTAAATATGAATAGGGTCATTCCGTGTCAAATCAACCAGGTGTCTGAACCTTCCTGTCTCAGATTTGAATGATTTTTTTGTTTATTGGTTGTACTTATGAAGTATATCAAAAATACAAATTTTCAAATTTTTTGCTATAGTAGTTTTAAAAAAATAAATTTCCAAAAACTACAAAAATAGGCCAATTTCCTTTTGTTTTGAAACAGAAAAATTTATGTAGCTTGGCATTCGAGCTATATACATTTTTATGGCATCTTTTTTGGCTCATTTTAAAGCTATTTTGAAGGTCTTTAATTTGATCTGCAACACAACATACCTTTAAACAATATTATTTTCCAGCCCAATTTCAAAATTTTGATTTTTGAAACTCCCAAAAACCCCACTATTTATTTTTTCTAAAAAATATATACTATTCTTACATGTATTGGCTAGAAGTGTACTAAATTTGAAGATGGAGAAAAGATTGGTTTTGTTGTGACACAAATTTAATTATGGTAATGCGCAAGAATTAAGCTTTTATTATTCAAAATAAATAGGTCTACTAGTTGCATTTTGATTTAAAAACTTTATAATATTACTAACTGCTGGAATGATAAAATATCAAAACCACTAAAGGCCTACGTACTTGAAATTCATCCAGTGATGGAGTCCTTGATTAAACTTCACTGGTACCAATTTAAAGCACAAAATAAATGATACTCAAAAATATTGTTTATCACCAACAAATTATCATATTTTTGAAGAAACATCATGGTTATGTAAAATAATAAGTCAATAAAAAGTCTCGAATGTTTTCTGATTTAACACATTAAAATACGTATTTGATTTAGGTTTCAGATTTTTTCAGATTTCATCTAGAAGAAGGAATGATCCTGCCATCTCTTCTTTGGTGAGAGTAAACGTTCTTCCTGTTGCTGTTCTTTGTTAAACCTTTTTCAGAGGAGTCTCAGTTTTCACATCTAACCTTGGCTGTGGATAGTAAAAAGATCCTGCAGGTCCTCTAGGATGTAAGAAGCTTTCTTTAATTTAATTCGATTCATGATTTTTTGAAAGAATACGAGCAAGCCACCAAAAGTTGTATTTAATAATGACAAATCCGGATTCAATTCTTTCTAACTCTGCTGAAAAACCATCTGATATTACAGGCTCTTCTATAGTTTTGTCTGTGCTTAGGGAGTAAAGCTTGGTCCCCCAATTGTGTTTCTGATATTGGGATGACTGCATGCAATTTGTGTGTTCCTCTTACTCTTTTTGTTTCATCGAAGCGTGTGTCTTTTTTCATTTTCATTTTATTCCTCTATAGTGCCAAATTTAAATTGGATACCCAAAATACTTAATTTTGGAAAATTAAGTAACTTCTGAGGTGTCATTATTTGCTCATCATAGGGTCACCACTGTAAATTTGCTTTTGTAGCTAGTCTTTTTATAGTACTCCCGAGACTATCACATGCACTTTTACCATGAGATGTGGCAAAGAAATGCCACTCTGCATTAATTACAAAACATTTTTTGTGCAACTGGCCTGCACAACCATCTGAAAAGTATATGTTAGGAATAACTTATTTGAGAGCAGCCATCACGTGTATTTTGGAAGAGGTTGAATTCAATAGTGTTGTGAGTCAGACATGCTGATATAAAAACATACTTGAGATGTTTCAGTTTATTGTCTTTTCCAATATAATCAATTACAAAAGGATGGTGGGTAGCCTGGTTCTTAGTCCAATGGTAGGATTGAACTTCGTCTTGAAGCACAAATAAATAAGTTTCAGCAAAATCACAAGTGACAACAACTTCTCCTGCTTTGGAGTTTGATTTCACATCATTATAACACTCCTTTTGAATGTTTTCTTTAAATGAGTGGGTTTTTAACTTCAACAGGTTCACAGAAAATTTATTTATAAATTCATATTTCTCTTCGATGACAGTTTCCAACGTACATCTATCTACACACAACCACTTCTTATATCTTACATTATTTATAATTTCATCTTCAAACTTCCGACTTAGTAAATCCTTAAAGGGACCTATCCCAGGACACTCTTTACAGCTATTCATGTAACAATCGGGTGATGATGGGTTGCACATTATTTTGTGCAAGGTTTGGTAATTTTTTTAATGGTGCTCCATCTCTATCTAATAAAAGATTGTTCATTTTAGATCCATTCATCATTAATTTTACATTCTGATGAATATTGCAGACACACATTGAATGGGTTCCACTCTTTCATGCTAAAATATTAGTTTGTGACCTCAACTCACAACATTTAGGAAAAAACAATATATATGTTGGGTGCTCTGCTTTGAGCATTTGGTAAAGTTCAGTCAGATTTGTCAAAACAAGCCGTTTTTGCAAATATTTTTGTTGTTGTTTGTCCCTCCGAACCATAACATCTTTCTTCCCTGTCATCACTCTGCTTATATCAGCTCTGTTATAGAAATAAAGAACAAGCTGAACTGTTGTTGAATCTAAAGTTTTCCCTTTATTGTTGTTAGGACTTGAAAGGTTGCCATTTTACTGCTCTGGCCATATAATCACTAACTCCAAACTCATTTTTAATTCTGCTGCGACTCTAACTACAAGGCAAAACATATAATGTAGTTATCTTTTCACTCCAGCTTGCAGTTCGTTTAATCTCCACATTCTGAGGCCCAATTAATGTTTTTTCCAAAGTTGTTTTTACTTTTCCATTTTTTTGTTTGTTGTAGGAATCTACTAAAAGTTTTTCTTCTTCTTGATTGGCGAATCTCCTACTTGCTCCAATGATTTATTTAAATATTACAAAGACGAATCACGATTCATATAATCAGAATCATCTTTACTGTATGTATCCTGGCATTGCACTGTCTTGGTCTTTGTCATCTTGGTTTGGTTCAGAGCTTTTTATTAACTGTTTGGTAAGTTTTAGCTTACAACCGTCACATATTTTCATTCCTACCTCAACATCTTCCGAACCCAAAGAACACATCCAACTAGTAACATTCCTAAGCTTACCTGAATTAGGATGTTCTTTTTCTTTTAAAGGAGTACAGCATTTTACAGAAAACACTGCCCAATTGGGAATTAAATAAAATAAAAAAGTTTTGCGATATCTGTTTTAAACTTTTCAAACAAAAGTTGAAAAACATAATTCTTCAAAAAATGACACAAAACTTTAAAAACAGACATAAATTTAAAACCAAGATTGGACCAACTTCATGAGACTATAACACACTGCTAGCCTAAACACAGACAGAAAAAGAACTGAGCTGAGATAAACTAACAATTTTGTCAAATGTGTAAGTTGGGACAGGCTCATTTAAAACCCTGTGCACACTCACGTACATGCACAGACCTGTATCCCAGTGCAATAGCTTAAAAAATATCTATAAAAAAGTTTGTATTTAGGTGATTCATGTTATGTACTGTCTCTGACCTATACTATTATAATACCCACATTTAAAAACACATTTCAAGCACAATTTGCCCCCTTTATATGGTCAATATTACATATACTTGTATTATTTAATAAATATATTTTCTCATGAACCCATATTTTCTCCATCTTAAAATTTGGTATAAGTACATATAGCCAATACATGTAAGAATAACATATATTTTTTAGAAAAAAAAATCAAAGCTCGCGTTTTTGAGATTTTCAAAAATCAAAATTTTGAAAGCAGGTTAGAAAAAAATATTGTTTAAATGTATTTTGTGTTGAATATCAAATTAAAAAAACTACTGAGGAAAAAAATCTGAAAATTCACATTTTTTTTCCTTTTGATAAGTACAATAAAAAAGTAAAAATTCTTAAAAATCAGAATCCTTCAGGTCCAAAAGTATTTTTAATTGGTTGATTTGACATGGAATGACCCAATATACCAGAGTTTGTTTGCTTGACATTTCTGGTCTCTTCTTTTGACAGTAGTGGATATATCAACCGTCTTTTGAGGTTGGGGCACCATATAATTTGGTCACATTGCCCCGATGTGATAATTATAGTTATTATTTGGTTCCAGTAGAATTCTCAAACAGAAATACCGTAGCCTTCATAGGAACAATTCTTCATCTGGTAACATACATATGGCTTCACCGAGAATCGAACCTGGTGCCTCTAGATTAGTAGCCAAAAACATCGAACATTAGACCAAGAGACCATATATATAATATAAAAATGTACATTTTATTTATTCTATATTATTTTTTGAATGGGGGCAACGTAAGTATTTGTGGAAGGCTAAATTTAATGAATAAAAATAAGATGAATAGACAAAGAGAAAAAAAGCAAAGGTAGATAGAATGAAGAGACGAGGGATGATCGCGGGACCTTTGATGAGTTCTATAGAAGCTCAAAAGGTTTTCTGACCCCTCATCTGTGCTATTTTAAAGTTATAGAAAAAGTGAAATCTCTTTTGTAAAATCTGATCAAAACAATAGGTAATTTTGTAATTTTAAGAAAATAGTGCTAACTGGAGGAAGAACAAAACTATTAATGTCCCCTGTGCCGGTGTCACCTGTAACTTTGGCTGTAATGGTGACAGTGATGCCTCCCTCGCACAGGGAGGACCTGTGTTCGACGTCCGCCTCCCACGGCCCAACCTCCGGCTCGTCCTGTCCCTCGTGACCCGCGCCGTGATCCAGTCTCAACTGGACACAAACAATATGTTAAACCACTGGTCTGATGTCTGGTTGTTGGGTTTGTCTTATACTAATGTTGGGCTAAGATTCATCATAATCACTTTAGGAGGAATTCAAACTAAAAATTATATAATATATTTTTTCCTGATTTCGATTCTGAAATTTACGTGTCCTTGAAGATCGAATGTCCTTAAGACGCAGCCCTTTTCAACCGGTGTGCTGCAATAGTCCATGGGAATATCGAAAAGAAACAAAAAAAAACATTAAGGAATGAAAATAAATCTTTTAAAATCCATGATCAGCATTAATTTAAAAAATAACACATTTATTAGAACTATATCTATTGATCTTTATAAACACAAACTTTCATACGGTTTTTTTAGTGATAAAATCTATCCTTAAAAAAAACTTATGGTGTGCTTCAAACGTTTTAGTGCCTTGTTCAGGGTTCTGTGAGTTTTAAAATGTTTAAAATTGTTGCTTAAAAATTTGAGGAGTCGAAGTGCCCTTCACTAATATATAATCATGTCTAATTAATTGACGTAGTCCGCTACAGGCGTACTCACTGTCCGCTAATCGGTGACATTGCTCGAGATAAAGTGGGGGACTTACCATACAACCCCCATACTCCAAAACCAGGGGAGTGTCTGGAGTATCTTCAAGGTTATCTGAGTTGTTTGAAACTGTGGGCCAGTTTCATAGTCAGTCTTAGTACGCCTCAAGTGCGGTAATACTTTAAATACAAGGCAACACATACCTAGACAAGATAGGAATGAACCAGTTTCATGGTCAGTCTTAGTACGCCTCAAGTGCGGTACTACTTTAAATACAAGGCGACACCTACTTAGACAAGATAGGAATGAGCCAGTTTCATACGAGAAACTGGCACATTACACTCGAGTTTAGGTAGTTGTATTTAAAATAGTACCGCACTTGAGGCATACTAAGACTGACTATGAAACTGGTCTTTCTTTTTTCCGTGAATTGTTCTTTTCACTGTGTAGAACACTCATTGGCCAGGTATGACGGAAATGCATTCCCATGTGAGGTGTGTAGAGTATGATAGACTGTATATATATTGGGTCAAATGGGGGACCAAGCTGGAGATAAAATATCACAGGTAAAGTTTTATCAAGCTTTACCTTCCCTGGCAGCACACCACGAAACCACACTATTTCCAAATAATATTAATTGTGGTGATAATAGGTCTACCCGCTTCATGGTTTAAGGTGTCGATCTTGCAATAGACTTAGACTGCTGATAACGGAGAGATCGTGGTTCGATTTCAGTTGGATGTACTGAAGGTGGTTTTTACTAAATGGTTTTCCACCTATCTCTATCAACGCAAATGTGGGTACACTTCCTATAAATTCAACCTGCTCCCTATCACATTAAAGTAGTTAATACATAAGCGTATAACCCAATCGAGTAGTAAGACGCGGTTCTAAAAAAATAAAATAAATTTTACTAAGAACAATAATCAGTCACCTGAGTGGTCCAATGCCCGGTCAAATTGCGTTCACTGGTCAAAGTAAAGTGCGAGGAGGAAGGCGGGACACTTCTGTACATCCTGTTCCTGTCCTTCTTGCCAGGATAGCTCCAGGACCGCGGACACAACCAGGAGGATCTTCAGGAGATGCATCGCCCTCAAAGACTGTTCACGTACCTAGTTTAGCTATATACTCGTATTTATATTGAAGGGATATTTGATTTGGAGTTCACAAACACAGGGGAGTGGGTGACTTACTACTATAAGAGTGTTTGTTTGTCTCCAAAGAAATGTTGAGCGGTTTCTAGTTTGACTCATCAATACATGTGCGTGTGTTGATTAAGTAAAGACTTTCCGTTGAGCCGACTCCATCTTCCACTTCCTCTCACGTTGAGACGGCACAGTGGCACTTGTGCTTTATATACAGTGTGTCGCAAAATTGATTTGTTCATTGAACATGGATGCTCCCTGTAACATGTTTATAGATGAGTTTTCCCGTCAACATTTTTTTTTAGGTATTTAACGTTCACTTTCTGAACCGACTTATATCAGCGCACAACTTATTAACTAACTTAAATATAGAACAGACACAACATCCAATCCCCAGCTGTTAATTCGTCACTGTGAAAGCGGAACCCAAGATTTTATTAATGATACATTTTTCAGCAATACCAGGAAATGAACCCGGGACCCTTAACTTAGTAGATAGACATGCTACTGACTGAGCTAACGGTATCAGACAGTTTTATTTTTTTATGTGTTTTATTTACCCTATTGACGTAGTGTAAGACTTGATCATACTGTGTATGAGGTCAGAATTTCTTTAGAATGGTTTGCCAGTGACTGGGAGATTGGGGTTCAAATCTCGATAAGGTGCACCGAGGTTATTTTCCACGAGGGAAACGCGATGGTTTTCCTTATCTCTGTTCCAAGCTGATGCGGGTGCGTTTTATCAACTATCACCTTACTCATTCTTACCCTTTAAGCTTAAGTCGTTAAATAACTAATGTTAGAACGTATCAGTACATTATTTTCTTTTTAACGACGTTGCCTTCTTGGAGATTTCGAAGCTATTTTGCGAAGAGGGTTGCATCTTAACTTGACGCACCTAAGCAGTCTAAGCACTATCACAATTAGACACCATAGTAAAAACTAGAAAGAGAGGGGGAGGGGGGGAATGAGCATTTCACCCATGCGAGGCCTCTTGTTTATCAACTGATAACACTTCCCCTCTTCTTCTGACGAGCTAACACACTCAATATACTATTATTCCTTTGAAAAGGTTTACATGCATTTTAACAATACCTTTTCCTTGTTTCTTAATCTAGATAGACATATGCTACCACGAACTTTTTTAATCTACATCCTGGCAGGCAGGAAGACTCCTACAGGACATTTTCGTGACCAAGACAAATAGCCTAAGCTGTGGCCTGCGCACACCAATGTAGGACCAAGAGCAGGAGTGGGACGCGGGAATTTGGGGCGCGATTGACGGTGGTCATACCGATGCGAAGCGATTCGTGGTAGTTCAAAAAACGTTACCAGAGTATGTGTCACCGGCAATGTGTGAAATCCAGGCGTTCTATAAAATGCCTAGGCTCTCTATATAATGCCAGAGTGGTTTTGGCAAAGTATGAAATAAACGAGTTTTACTGTTGTATTTCATACTTATTTTCAAGTTCTTTGTCTTCTTGAAATCCCGGAATATGTTATCAATTATTTTATACACTTCTATGTGAGTCTTGCGCCGTTTTCTTGCAGGTTTACATAAATCCTAGGATTTAAGTTGGTCAGGTAAGGTTACTTTAGGTTAGGTTAGGTTAAGCTAGCTATTTTTCTCGGTAATAAATAATGACTGGTTATTCTATACTTTTACTACAAAAAGTATGAAATACAACAGCAAAACTAATTTATTTCATAATTTGCTAAAACCACTTAGGAATTATATTTAAAGCCTAGGTATTTTATTAAACGCCTGGTTTACACACATTGCCGTTAGCATATTTATGCAGATCTGTGTCTCTTTTGTTTTGTTTTAGTGTATATGTTCATTACATTATTAATTAAGTGTAGACTAAGTTTATAGTTATGGGAATTTCATCAGAAGAAGAAAATTAATAATGTCGGTACTTGCTGTAATTAAAAATAAAATTACGAAGCAATAGGTGCATGACATTGATAAAGAAAGACTGTAGACACGTAGAATATTTCCTCCCCAATCTCTTTACGTATCCGGTTCTTCTTTTTGATGTTCTTGTAGTCTTTATGACTTAAATTGTAAAGTACGGGGTAAGTGTAAATTATTTCTAATAACTGGTCTGTGATTGACATGATGATAACACACATTGCACCACCATTTGCAACCAAATCGACTAGCGGGACGCGGGAAAACGGTCCATGCGTCAAACCACGTGGGACGACGCTGCAGTCCCGCCTCCGCCAGCCAATACGCGGGATTTATTCGCTCCGGTTTGTGCTCTCCTACATCCCGTAGTGGCATGGTTTGTGCTCTCCTATATCCCGTAGTGGCATGGTTTGTTTGCGTGAATTTAGCTCCCGTTTCCACGTTAGTCTGTTAAGGCCTTAACATGGATCATCATATATTGACCGGCCGGGAAGTCACAGTTAGGCAATGTCCCCTTAAATGACAAGTCACGCTTATGTCGCCTTGTGTGAATTAGAACATAATTCCTAAGCAAAACGCTTTTGAAGCTGATAACTCATCTGTCTATTAATATGAGTGGGGTTGTCAGCTGTCACAACATCCAACGCGCGTTTTGGAACACTCTGTATATTGCATGAGGATGTAATTTATGATAAGACAAATATGCAACGGAAATTGTTTTATAGTAAATACGTTCCTCAATATTGGTTAATTAAAAGCTAACATCAAATGCTATTATCACAACAGTACAGTATTTACGTTAACCAGTTGCATGGCGTGGATTGTTGCCAAGGTAAGCAAAGCTTGCTAAAACTGTACCTATAATATGTTATCCCCCATTCAGTACACATTAGACTAATTAAACATTAGTACTGATCTACCTCACGGAAGAATGTATTTCCGTTAATTCCCGGCCAATGAATGTTTTACTGAGTGCTGAGAACAAATCAACCCGCTCCAGTGGCCGCATGATCTAAGGCCTCACTCTCGCCATATACTAAACTGCCGATGACGGGGAGATCAGGGTTAGTTCCCGGTCGGGTGTACTGAGAGTGGTTTTCCTCCCTTCCTCCAAGCAAATGTGGATACTATTGCTCTAAATTCAGCTTTTTTTTAATCCCATACACATTAAAGTAATTAGTACATATGCACATAGCCCAAACGGGTAGTAAGACGTGGTGCTAAAAAAAAAGAAATATTTACAGCTATGGCTAAAATAAAACTCGGCTCACACTCACGAAACACTTCACAATACGCCACTGAGACTACTCGTTTATATTGGGTTATATAATGTATCATATATCATATTAGGGCCTACTTTTTAGAATTCAACTGTTTGGCAAAATTCTAATTTCAACATGTTTCTTTGAGAACCTACCAATTAAAATTATTAATTTCTAGTACCTTACTAACGTTTAAAAGAATATAATAAATTATTTTACTAAGGAATATTAATCAACCCCAAAATGTGTTTATTTTATTGTAACTACTATTGAAATACAGTATTTATATAATTTGATTTGATATTAAATCATTGTAAATCAATATTGTACAGCATATTTAAAACACTTAAGTCATGTGAATTAAATATTATAATCTACCCATTTGTTATTCGATAAACTATTGTGATTTTACAATTTAAAATTTACACCCAAATCTTTTGTAACAGAATATCACAATTAAAATGGATTTTTTTTGCTAAGAAATTGTTTTAACTATTATTATTTTAAAATATATAAAAATACATCTGTCACATGTTTATTAAAAATACTTTGTAATCATTAATTTGACTTAATTTTTTTTAATCGTGTTGTTTTTCAATACTTAAATAAAAAATGCCTTTCTTTAATCAGAATTATATGCCTTTTCACATTTTAAATATGCAAAACAATTTGATACATACTGTATTATATTTTACTAAAAATGTTTCTTCTCCATTTATTTCAGGTAAGAAATTCACTACGATACTTCCTCTAGCCGTAGAAAAAATCTTTATCTGTGGGTGAGTTTTGAACTGTATACGTTTTTACAACTCTTTCTCAAATTGATAGAATATTGTTTCCGTCTGAAATACATTATCCTCTATGTTTTATGACTATTTTAATTGTTTATGAATGTACATGACAAATATTTATTTGGTTTTCTAAATGATTTATACATAATTGTGAAGTTGTAATTTCGTCCGAAATATTTTATATTCTATTTTTGGCTATTCTTTAAATTATGTATTCCTTTCAGTTTAGTAAAATAATCAATTTGGGAAGAATTGTGGGTACACATATAATTAGATCTATGTCAATAAAACTGAATGTGTTGGTCAATTAAAATATAGGCATTTATACGTCTTGTTACACATTAAAATTTATATTATAAACCTTATATTTAATTAAATTAAATACCAAAACAGATTTATGCTTTTAAATATTTTATTTTTATTAATATAAATATTAATCTACAATGAGATGTAAAGTTTATATTTTAAATAGAAAATTAAACTACTATATTAATCTTTTAAACTAGTTAAACATATTAAAACATAATATCTAGAAAGCCGGGGGTATTCAAGAACGAGGATCATGTTGTTTCAATGCTAATGTAGGGTTAGTGTAGTTTTATATTTTTATATCGTCTAATCATAGCTCGCCAAAAGAGCTCCACCCATGTTCTAATGTCATTTTATGGTTAAATAAGCACCCACCTCTCTTGAAGAGCCCGTCTCACACCGGATTAACCGGAATATTTGATACAAAGAGTACGCTCGAACCAGAAACGTATCAAAATGTTGTTCTAGGATTATAAACTTGACAACAGTGAAACTAGGACACAAACAAGGTATACACCAGACCCACAGCCTCCAGGTTAAAATGTCGGTGAGAACTCAGAGTCCTTCAACACAACACAGGGATCGCTGGGTGCAGGCCCCAGTGACAACATCGCTATCAAGCAAAGCTAAATTTTTTTTAAATAAAAAAATCATAATATCACTTTTTTTTTTTTTTTTGCCACCATCAATAAAATTGGTGAGAACAACGACAGGAGGAATTCCATCCACTCCTCGTCAGTCCTCCTTAAAGACTGTCACGGAGCTGTTCCCTTCTCGCAGATGTAGGGTAACTCGAAGTAGCAAGGTACGTCCCTCAACTTGCCCGTCGTGTGGAAGGTGACGCAGTCTTCTCCCGGGAGTGCGTCGTCTGGTTCGTCGGGTAACCACGCTTGGTCTTGCCTAGGATCGAACGGTAACCCTGTTCAAAAGTCATAAAATGGAGAATATTAAATTTTGTATTTACAAACAATTGAAAAAAAAAAGAAGACATATTCAGGATGTGTTCTGACCTGCGTCGCGCGTCGGTAAGCACGCGGATACAGGTTTACGTATCATCTTGTCTGATTTTTCGGTCACATAGAAGTCATGGGCTCGAATCCCAGCCGTAATTACTGAAATTATTTCCTACTCTTCTTCTTAAAAAATACGGATATACTTTCTCTGAGTTCTGGTTGCCTAATCCCGTTTATAAAAGTATCATGGATAGCCCGGACGTGTAGTGTGGAGTACAAAATAAAAGAGAAGTTCTGAGGAAATCTCTAATGCTCTACGACTAACAACTACTATGAAGGAGTTGGAGATAACATATAATGGAGATAAAGTATTTCATAAGACTGTGTAATATAAGGGTAGAAGTAACTTAAAAATAGCCAAGTTCGATATAACTGTTGTTTAAAATACATCTATGAATGACAGTTTGCTTATCTGTAGATGTGTAAAATACACCCCGACATGGCTATGTATATGTAGATGTGTAAAATACACCCAGGCATGGCTGTATGTATACCTGTAGATGTGTAAAATACACTCCGACATGGCTTTATACTTGTATATGTGTAAAATAACCCAGGCATGGCTGTATGTATACCTGTAGATGTGTAAAATACACCCCAACATGGCTGTATGTATACCTGTAGATGTGTAAAATACACCCCAACATGGCTTTATACCTGTAGATGTGTAAAATACACCCATGCATTGTTTTATACCTGTAGATGTGTAGAATACATCCAGGCATAACTATATACCTGTATATGTGTAAAATACATCCATGCAGTGTTGTATTATACCTCTAGATGTGCAAAAGACACTAAGACATCTCTGAATACCTATAGATGTGTAAAATACACTCCGACATGACTATATACCTGTAGATGTGTAAAATACACTCCGACATGACTATATACCCGTACATGTGTAAAATACACTCCGACATGACTATATACCTGTAGATGTGTAAAATACACTCCAACATGACTATATACCCGTAGATGTGCAAAATACACGAAGACATATCTGTATACCTGTAGATATATAAAATACACCCAGGCATGGTTTTATACCTGTATATGTGTAAAATACACCTAGGCATAGCTATACACTTGTAGATGTGTAAAATACGCCCAGGCATAGCTATATACCAGTAGATGTGTAAAATACGCCCAGGCATAGCTATATATACCAGTAGATGTGTAAAATACATCCATGCGTTGTTTTATTATACCTGTAGATGTGTAAAACACATCCAAGCATTGTTTTATTATACCTGTAGATGTGTAAAATACATCCATGCATTGTTTTATTATACCTGTAGATGTGTAAAACACATCCAAGCATTGTTTTATTATACCTGTAGATGTGTAAAACACATCCATGCATTGTTTTATTATACCTGTAGATGTGTAAAAGACCCCCTCATCCCTCATGTCGGTGATGCCCACGTAGACCTGGTTGGTAAGGGCCGAGCTCCTCGGGATGTGGGGGTATCGGGAGAATATGTCGAGCAAAGAGGTAACTTTACTCCTGGAATCCACCACGGCAAGATGACCTCCTTCCGACTCGCACACCCGCTCAGCGAACAACCAGTCCAACGGTTGGTCGTGCAGCTTGAACGAACCTACCCCTTCGAATTCGATGTATCTCCTATTAGAGTTAGCGATTATTTCTTGGGGTGTAAACATATCTTCATCCGTTATATTTGGTGAAACTATGGCGTCATCTGTGAAAATAGTATTTTATCATCTATTTTGGTTTCAATTTAACTTAGCGTCAACCGGGGTAGCTTTGAATGGTAGGGTAATATTGAACACATAAAAAAATATTTAATTTATTTTTATATAAATAGTGATAATTCAATAATTTTTATTTTTTTTTAGCACCGCGTTTCACGATCCGTTCTTACTTTACGCGTACGTACTAATTACGCTTGTGTTATGGATGAATAAGGTTCAATTTAGATAAAGCGTACCTGCATTTCCTTAAAGGGAGAGTGGAAAACCATTTAGGGAAAACCAGCCTCAGTACACCTGACCTTAGATTCGAACCTCGATCTCCCCGTCATCGGCAGTCTAGTCTAATGCGAAATTAACGCCTTAGATCATTTGACCACCGAAGTGGATAGCATAATTATTTCTAGACCAATAGTTGCCAGGTACGTATTTATATATTTTTTCTAAATTAATTGAGGATATCAGCAAACGACTTAAAAGCTACCTTAATTCTAAGAGGACCCACCTCGGTGGCGTAGTTAGCTAACGCGCTAGTCGTGTTGAGCTCGACTGCCGAGGACGGGGAGATCGAGGCTCGAAACTCGGTCGGGTGAACTGGGGGTGGTTTTTCCTAAATGGTTTTACACTCTCCCTCCACGCATATGCGGGTTCACTTCCTCTATATTCAACCTTCTCAATTCCTAACCCATTAGCGTAATTAGTACTTAAGCGTTTAACCCGAACGGGTAGTAAGACCTGGTGCTAAATAAAAAAAATTCTAAGAGAGACCAAGCACACCCCTCCGGGCTGTTAATTCTTACTATTATTATTATTATTAGCACCGCGTCTTACTACCCGTTCGGTTTATACGCAATAATTCTTACTATATGTGTAAATTACCGACTTGTGACAATTTGCAACAGTGAGGATAAATAAAATATTCCTACAACTTACCTGAATTCAAACATTTTGTAGTGTTATAAATAAGATCGGCCTCCCAATAATAGTCTTCGTTCGTTAACTCTTTGGTGTATTCCAACTGGATCTGCAAAGAATGAGTTAAAACTAAAAACCCACTTTTTTGTCACTATGAAGAAGGAAGCATTTTAGAGGTAATCTACCGCATTTGCATGGAAGGAGAGTGGGAAACCACTTATGGAAAACCAACTTCAAAAGACCCGACCGGAATTATAGCCCTAATCTCCCCTTCATCAGCAGGGAATTCAAATACGGGAGTGACGTCTTAGACCATGCGGCTATCGAAGCGACTATGGCAAGGAAAACATTGGATAAAAACTTAAAATAACATTTCTCGGTCGCTGATTAGCTAGCATCAACATGACGTTTCACACCCGCACCTGTGGCCACAAGGTCTAAGACGTCCCCGATGTAACAGAATGTGTCCGATGACGGATAGGTGTTGGTTTGAATCTCGGCATGGCGCACTCAAATTGGTTTCCTAACTATGATTTCCCCATCCCATTTTCACGCTAATGCCTTCTCTGAAATTAAAATTTTCTTTTTATGGGTACTTAAACTGCACTCTATTAACACGCTTATAAGATCAGCACTAGAAATACAAATAATCTTAATAACAAAACACCAGCTTTGGTGGCCACATGGTCTAAAGCGTTACACTCGCAATATACTAGACTAACGATGACAGAGAAATCATGGTTTGAATCTCGGCTGGGTATACTGAGAGCGAGTTTCCCAAAACTGTTTTCCACTCCCCCTCCACGCAAATGTTGGTGCATTTCATATGAATAAAACCTTTTACATTCCTAAAACCATTAGTGTAACTAGTACATAAGCGTATTACCCGAATGAGTAGTAAGACGCGGTTCTAATTAAAAAAAGCACAATGTCCCATAGAAAATTCACCAAAGATGCATTTTCAGCAATGTTGGGACTCGAACCCGCGGTCCTCAACAAGTAGATGTGCGCTATCGGCAAAGATAAGGTGTCTTAGTTTAATTCAAGTTGAAACTAGCTTGTTTTATAATACAAACTTGACACAGAAAAAACAACAATAAGTACATGCCTGGTCTGATGTCAGTTCAGTTATCAGTATGTTCAGTGGCGTGTCTTAGCGTGTTCAAAGAGAAAGTAAGATTTATTTTTTTAGCACCGAATCTTACCTCCCGTTTGGGTTATATACTTATGTATTAATTACGCTAATGGTTTTAGGAATTATGAAGGCCATATTTATAGGAAGTGTACCCGTATTTGCGTGGAGAGAGAAAGAGTGGAAACTCATTTTGTAAAAACCACCCTTTGTACCCTCGACCAAGATTTGAAACTTAACCTCCCCGCCCCGACATCGGCAGTCTAGTCTAATGCAATAGTAGAGCTTTAGACGATGCGGCCACCGAAGCTGGTGTAAATAAGATTGATTTAAACTAAGATTGTGAACTTTTTCCTCATCGCTTGGCTATTATTATTATTATTATTATTATTATTATTAGCACCGCATCTTACTACCCGTTCGGTTTATACGCACTTAACGCTAATATGTAATGGTAGAGTGATTGTCAGATGAAATGGAGGACCTACAGTTTAACGTGGGATCCGAACCACGGTGGAGGCCTGGCATTCCACACATTCACAAGTTGTGATTAATACACTTCTTGTCAGAGGTGAAGGAAGGGTTTGGCAATCAGATAAATCTGTGCCAGGACCGAGGCTTGAACCTCGGACCCTCACCACAGAAGTCCGACACCTTACCCCTAGACCGCCAGGTCACCCTCTCAGCGGCTAGTAGAACACTCATCACCCAGGTATTAACGAAAATATATTCCTATGTTAGTTATGTTGAGCAGAGTCCACGTGTGACTGGTAAAATAGGTACATACCTATTTGAGAAGTACACTGCGTTTACCCAGTAAGGTAGTATTACCTTTACAGATTGCACTAATGTCTTATCTTTAATAATCAGAAACATAGTGGACACGTGTAAGATAAGCTTGCTACCGTTCAGCGTTAATTAAGAGTACATATCTCAGGTACAGTTTTAAAGAACTCTTCTTACCCCTGGCGACAAACTACACAACATTGAATAAATTATTTTAAAAAAAATTGTGAACGTACCCTAAGCTTGCCGAGCTGTCCTTTCCATACTTGAGAACCATGCTCTTCACTATTTATTCGAATACTGCTGGAAGTCTGCACGGGATACGAGCATGGTACACTATTAGAGAAAGAACATCCACCAAAAGACAGTATAAGAATTTCACACGCGACTATCCAAAACATTTCCCTTCGCTTGGCGCTCTTCATTGTTTCTTTACTGTAGGAACTTGCTGAAGTCTCTGTAGCCAGAACAAATATCGTCTTATAGAAGCATGACCCGTTTAATTAAGTGTTCATGGTGACCTTATGAATTATACTGTCCTCCATTGCTGTCAACGCCTCCCATTAATTATCTGGCCAATTAAAAATGTTCGATGTTTGTTCTTGTGCAGAAAAGACGATTCTGTTATTTATTTCTACAGTGTCCCGTATTTTTAAAAAAGCTTGTTTCAGTCTTTATAGGTACAAAGTTAGCTAACAATGTGTTGCTTAGCTTTACGTTTTAAGCTAACCGCTTTGGTGACCGCATGGTCTAAGGCGTTACTCTTGAAATATACTAGACTGCCGAAGACGGGAATATTGGAGTAGTCTAGCGGGACGTATGGTTCCAGCCCTCAGGCGTTGTTATTGAAACTTGTATCCTGTTGTGACGTTTTGTTGTTGACAACAACAAAACGTCACAACAGGATACAAGTTTCAATAACAACGCCTGAGGGCTGGAACCATACGTCCCGCTAGACTACTTATTGGGCTTCAATCTTGGTCGAGTGTACTTAGGTTTTTTCCCCAAATGGTTTTCCACTCTTCTCCACGCAAATGTTGGTACACTTTCTTTAAATTAAACCTTCCTAATACTCAACACATTAGTGTAATTAGTGCGTTAGGCTTTTTTTTTGTTTAGCACCACGTCTTACTATCCGTTAGGTTCATACGCTAAAGTACTAATTACGATAATGGATTAGAAATTGAGAAGTTTGAATTTATAGGAAGTTAACCCGAATTTGCGTGGAGTTAAAGTGGAAAACCAGTTAGGAAAAACCAGGCCCAGTTCATCCGACTGAGATTCGAATCTCAATCTCCCCGTCCTCGGAAGTCTAGCTCAACACGAAACTAGCGCGGTAGCCAACTACGCCACCGAGGCGGGTCCAGAATAAATTAATTTCTAATTCATGTGCTTACATAGACTTGTGTTTAATGGCATGATAAATTTAATAATTACCTCTACAACAGGGATGAAAAGATAATGCTGCTATGACATATTTCGATTGTATTTAATATAATTCACAGTACATTCGTGTCAAATACATTTTTGTTTTATACATCTTTAACAATATCTAAACACAAACTATTTGTTTGTTAAGTCTCATAACGTTTCCTTGTCTTTCATATTTTATAATTCACATTATTTTATAAAAAAAAGTAAAATCATTCCAAAACTAAAACTATTATTTACCAAACATACCTTCTTTATTTAGTCAGCTCAATGTGCGACTTTTAGGGTCTTAGGTTCAAAAATACCTCGGTTCTTATTTTATAGACATCTTTAAAAATACAAAAAATAATAAATCTTTAGTACTATTTATAGCATAAGTACCAGGCGTTGCCCGGGGTAACCGCGCAATACATTGATTTTCTTTGCTTCAAACAGACAGAAATACATCTTCATTTTATTTCTTCTGGCATAGTTTTTTTAATAAATTCAAACGAATCTAATAAAAAAAAATTAAATACCAGCTTCGAGGAATACATAACTGTGCAAAGGGGCTACTAATTTTAAAATTTCACCCCTCTAAGTGTGGTAGATATTGTGCAGTGCTCATGACAGACAAACAAACTCTTTATTTTAATAATACATATTAATTGTATATATTTATATTTGGGTGTATTTAAATGAGTTTTAAAGTGTATACAACCCCACCCATTTTATAATCTCTCTTTGAAACATACATTAAAAATACATATATACATTCTACTTGATATAATAAAAGTCAAACTCTAAACAATACTTAATACTTTTTTTAAAGCTTTACATTTAAAACCATAATTATGTATTGTTCAATTCAAGGGGTTAGGATTAACAGGGTATTTTTATAGGAAATCCATCCGCCTTTACATGAAAAAAGAATAATTAAATCAGACCAACTGATAACATGTGGGAAAACATACCAAGTCGATCTGACCTACCTCCTCGTCTACGGCAAACCAAGTACAATTTAAGAACAGCGCCTTAGCCCGCTCGTCCACCTTCGAAAGTAAGAAATACTTTGTTTGGAATACTGGTGGGTCTCTCCACGTGGTGTCTGGTGAGCTACGAGCGATTAGGAGTTCACTAGATATGCTTCCGTGGCCGCTATTAGCTCCTTTGTATTTCAAGCGCCTGTGGTAATGATACATCCGCGTCAATAAGCATAAAGAAATGCCAGGATAATTTAGTTTGGCTTGAAGGAGATAGGTAGGTCGGTGTTCGAATCTCACTAAGGGTGTACTTTCCTAAAAGGTTTTCCACAATCTCTACACTCAAATGTGGGTACATTCCCACTGAATTTTACTGTCCTCATCTCTACTTCATTCGCGTAGTTAAAATGAGGATAAACCAGATGGGTAGTAAGACGCGGTAGGAAAATAAAATATTTGCATACAAATATAAATTCTTTAATTTTTTTTTTTCAAAGGTGACTGGTTTTGAGGTGTAATTAAAGAGAACGCTAGTTAATCTCCGTATTTAGTCAGTTTTTATAACAAGAAACTAATTTACACCAATATGTATCAAATAGTTCTTTAGTACATACGTCTGTTATCGTGCAATCTCATCAAAACGCCTTTTTTTTTAAATAAATATAAAATATTATTTTAAAATTTTGTGAGTGGCCATGACAAATATTCAAGAACTGTTGAGATTAGTAGGTGTATAAACCAGAAAGCTATTGTATAGTTGGATATTGGTAGGAAAAAAGACCTTTCAGAGAGTAATTCCTACCGTGAATGGAATATATTTGATTTATTTTAGCCACAACATTTATTTTGCTCATAAAAAACTGAACAAATACTGATAATCAAATACATTTTTTTCATCCGTCATTACCTGAACATAGCACAGGCTCTCCCTTTGGTAAATCTTCGTTTGAATTCGATTCTCCTATTCTGAGCCTTTTTAAAAGAGGACAATCCCTCAGTTAAACCTCCCGCCCTCTATGACACTCCACAAGTCCAACTGACAGACGAAAGGTAAGCTGTATAAACAAGGAACGTCCCTGATCTTCCCTGATACGTGGAATGTGACGCAGTCCTCTCCAGGGTACTGCTCGTCGGGTTCTCCAGGTGCCCAGATGGACTGGTCCCACGGCTGGAAGCGTTCACCTGCATACACAGTACAAACAATCTCAATCAATATGCTTATTATATTACCCGCTTTGGGGGCATCACACTTGCGATAGACTGGGGGATTGGGGTTCAATTTTGGTCGGGTGTATTGAAAGTTTTTTTTTTTTT
>CABFWB010000238.1:32904-46914 GCA_902151455.1 Timema bartmani
GCTAGAGGATCAAATAATTCATTACGATAAGCGAGAACAGTGACGCATCGCGCGCGGTGGAGGGGGAAGCGCCGCCATTTTGAGGTTATATAACCCGTTACATAAACGTATTCACGTACAACACACGGCCGTGTCCATGACACAGCCACACCCCAGTTTTTACTATATAGTTTTCAACTCTCTATATTCGAGTACACTTCCTTTAAATTATAACTCGCTAATTCCTAACAAATGAGATTAATTAGTACAATTAGTACATATCTGTAAATCCAGAACGGATAGTAAGGCGCGGTGACCAATTACAAAGTCAGATTTATTCGGGTGAGTTTTGCATATGGAACTGGCCCATTCTATTCTGGCCTCGGTTGGTGTCGTCTTGTCTGACCATGAAACTGATCACCTGGCACTTATTGGAGCTGCCAGAATATTCACTAATTACGTTCATGTGTTAGAGATGAGAAAGTTTTTTTAATTTTATTTATTTGTATATCTGAGGTATTTAACGTGAACTTTCTGAACCAACTGATTATATCAGCATACGAAAATTTCTATGAGTGTGTGTGAAAAGACCCACCAATTTTGCCGGGAAAGGTGTTTTGACATACCTTAAAGAGTTGTTTTACATGCCAAGATTGACATGGTGACAGACGGCTTCACTTCCCCTCCAAAGTGAGTAGTGCTACGGATATGTATCACTCAAGAAAAATCCGTCGACCCCGGCTAGGTTTGAACCCACGAACATCGGTTCCTGAGGTGAGCACTTTACCCCAAGTCCACCGAGGTAAATACGAGTATGTT
Source organism: Timema bartmani (assembly GCA_902151455.1). Taxonomy (NCBI): domain Eukaryota; kingdom Metazoa; phylum Arthropoda; class Insecta; order Phasmatodea; family Timematidae; genus Timema; species Timema bartmani. Next base: position 33,703 of record CABFWB010000238.1, read on the forward strand.
GAATTGATAGGAAACATACCTACATTTAGGTGGAGGGAGAGTGTAATACCATTTAGGAAAAACCGCCCTCAGTTCACCCGACTGGGATTGAACCCTGACCTCACTGTCATCGGAAGTCCAGTCTAACACGAAAGTGACGCCTTATACCATTTGAACACTGAAGTGAGGCAGTCGATATTGATGACAATATCACTAGAAATAATAATAATAATAATAATAAAAATGTAATCTACTATTATTTTATAGTTAAAAATGCAGACTTAAAATGTCTAGTGCATTTTGACCGGAAAATAAAACTATTTTAATTTTATTGCAAAAACATTTACTCTTCAAAATTTGAATTTGCACTACTTTTTAAGAAAAAAAAAATTATAACAAATTTTGAAATATTCATATAATACCATAGAAGATTTTATAAAAGACACAACTTTATGTACCTACATTGAATTGTGTAAGTAAATATTATAATAATATAATGATAAATACTACCAAGATAGACGCGATATAAATTTAAAGTTTCTCAGGAGTTAGTAAAGTGTTTCGTCTAAAGCCAACGTTAGCTATGGCTTAGTATAAGGTGTGACGTATGAGCTAGGTATTTAGAAAAACTTTCCCTCGTTAGCGTGTAGTTGGTATGGGAAAACTCAAGTGATAAATACAAGTATTGGATTACAATTCGAACCAGAATCTCACCGTCATCGGAAGCCCAATCAATGGCGAGATTCGCCGGAATACAGTACACTTTTCAGATAGAAAAGTTAATAGATTTACCTTCACGGGTTCATACGTCAAGTCAAGTGATAGCTAGTCACTTTTGATAGCTATTATCAATGTGACAATGTAATGTTAACTACAAAACAACATATTATGTTTGTTTTTCTTAAAGATGGGACGCACGAATCCTTGAGTCCTTGTATTCCTTAAATCATATGGTATTCAAGAGATTTGAGATTTGTTGAAATCTCAAAAAATTATCTTTAATACAATAATGAAAGACCATGACTTCAATTTTAAGAAATTGGTAAAAGTAATTACATAGAAATGTGTATTTTGGAGTGTAACAAAATCACACAATAAAAAAAAAGGACAAAATTGTATCAACATAATTACTTTACTGTAAAAAAAGTGTTCTCTTTTTTATGACGTTATAGACGTGAAAAACAAAATACATATATAGTCAGTGGCCTTAGACAACTTTTAAAATTGAATTTTAAACATTTTCACTTTAAATAAAATTTTGTATATTATTTAAAGATTCGGATATCGAATTTGGATTGGAGATTCGAAAGAAAATTTAATATTAAGATTTGAGAAATATAGGATTCGACACATCTCTCTTTTATTGAATACTTTTTTTTAATTGGACTGTACCAAGGATGAGAATAAAGTTAGTTACTGATCGAGACAAAAATATTACTTTATATCAAATATAATAAATGTACCTTTCGTTTACCCTTGAAGTTAGCAAGATTACCTTGCTCTGTTCTGCTATGACGCGGCTTATAAGATAGGGCCATAGTAGAGTTTTTCAAGGTGAATGAGGTATGGGCATCGCAATGACCTAATTTTTGGTTGGGACGGTCATTAATTTTGTACATAGGGGTTCCTCTATCACCCCTCCCCCTCCTGCCAAGGCCACGTTTTTTTTATTCAGTGTACAACAAAAGACGTTCAGAGTCATATTATCTTATATGGATATGTGGGGCTGACCAAAAACGGGGAACACACACAAAATTCGTAAAATAAATTGAAGTAACAAACGTAGCATGAAACATCATTATTATATTAAAACTAATTATAAGTTAATACATAAATAGAAACGAAGAAATGTGCAGAAAATGTGTTTCGCCCTTGTCCCCCACCCGCTTTAGATTATTGGGGGGGACGTGTCCCCCACGTCCTACCCCTTCGTGACGCCCGTGAACGAGATGTACATAAAAATAGCACTCACCAAACACTGTATAGAACTCCCCTTCCAGAAGCTGGTCGCTAATCCCGACGTACACTTGGTTTCTGAGTATCGCTCGAGATGGTATGTGAGGTTGCCTGGAGAACAGATCTAGCAAGACGTCCACCTTGTCCTGCGTGTCCACGACTACGAGATGGGCCTGCTCCGACTCGCAGACGTCTCTCGCCCTGTTCCAGTGGCGGGACTCTGCGTGAAGTTTGAAGGTACCGACTCCTGGATACGTCACATAACCCATCCCGACAGGCTGGCGCCGCGTTTCGTCCAGATTTCTTTCTTCTGGCGTCTTCTCTTCTGAATCTTCTTTTGTATCACTTTCTTCTATTGTGTTCTCTTTGGTATCTTCTTCTGTTTCCATGTCTTGAAATATTTTCTCTTCGGCATCTAATTCTTCCTTTGTTTCTTCAAATGTGTTCACGTCTGAATCTATATCCTCCTCAGTTTCTTCTGACGGATCATCTTCTATAATGACTTCTATTACTTCTATATCCGTCTTGTCACCTTCATCCGTTGTTTCGTTCCCCGTAATACTTGGTACCAGATAAATAGATCCACTGTCAAGTATAATCGCTGTGGATTAAAATAAACACATGTTTTAAACACGTTCGCTTCGTACAACGCACATGTACGCCATCAGAACACCTCATTAAAACGTTATTGATTAATATGGGCGGCAGTTTGAGTCAAAATCTTATTTGTTAAATACGAGATGCAAATTGAGGATCACGGCTTCGAAAGCAACAAGAAAAAAAAAAAGTACATTCTGTTAGCAAAAAGGAAGAAAGAACTAAAATCATTAATACTAATTGTGAGGTATGAAAAAATATCTCTGAACTTTATTTGGAATCAAGTTTAAAAAATTTCATATTTAAAATAGTTAAAGTTTTTTTCTATTTCATCTGTAACTGTATCTAAAAACAAATAAAACATCAAAGACGTGCATGTGCTCCATGAGCAAATAGTTCCCATTGTCGTCACCCGGTGCTGACGAGATACGTGTGCGTTTCAAGGAAAATGACCATCAAAAAACTTAATATAAATATTTAGTTAGCCTAAAACTTTTAAATATGTATAAAACAATAATTACAGTATTTAAAACACACACACCAACCTCGTTGGCTTAGTTAGCTAACGCGCTAGTTTCGCGTTGAACTAAACTGCCGAGGCCGGATAGATCGAGGTTTGGATCTTGCTCTGGTGAACTAGGGGTAGTTTTTCCTCAATCGTTTCCACCATCCCTCCACGCAAATGCGTGTTCACTTCCTCTACATTCAACTCTCCCAATTCCAAATCCATTAGCGTAATTAGTACTTAAGCGTATAGTTAGTTTGAATGGTTAGTAAGACGCGGGTCTAAGTATTATTATTATTGTTATTAAAACACACACATACATACACATAGACCTATAACGTTATCAACACCCACAACCAAAAGTCAGCAGTTTTTGAGTTAAATTGATAACATTTGTTGAGTGGTGCATATAGAGGGGCATTTGCCCCTCCAAAAACCGCAAATAATTTCAATGAGATTCTAAATATAAAATATAAGTAAAACACTTTATCACTAAAATATTACGAATGTGAAGGCTACATTTTAAGATTACTTTATATTAAAAAACTACGTTAAAGACACTTTAAATGCCCCTAAAATCCCCACTCATTAAAAGTACGTGATTTTAGCTTTGATACATTGTATTACAATTACATTAATAAAATCGCTACCCTCAATTACCTAAAAAAAAACACTCTTAATAGCTTCTAATATTCATACATTTTGTTGGTTCCTGAAAAGGGGTGGTCCCCCCTGAAACCTTCCCCCAACCCTATTTCTCATGCAGATATTTCACTATGACTAACAGCCTTGATCACATTCCCACCCCAAAGTAAGTTTCTGGGTGCTCAACTGCACTAATCCACACGAATGATACATTTTGTACGCCTCCCATTTTATAAATTTAATAATTTCAGAAAAGTAGGAGTAGGTTCTTTATAAAAACTAACACTCATGTTTTAATCAAAGACCACTTTATTTTATGTATAAGCGCGTCTTACTGATTGTTCAGGCTATGCGCATAATTATTATAATGGGTTAGGGATGAGGAAGAAAGCATTCTTGAGGTAATCTGCCTGCACTCGCGTGGAAGGAGAATGGGAAACCATTTATAAAAAATCACCCTCAGTGGACCTGACCGGTATTTGAAACCCCGATCTCCCCATCATCAGGGGCCAGTCTAATACGAGAGTGACATCTTAGACCATTCGACCAGTAAAGTGGGTAAGACTATCTTCCTAATTTGGACCTATTCTTTTGTTTGAGCCATGGACCATGTATTACAACCCGTCCAAGCTGTCCGTATATCCACACCAATGGGATTAGGATGCTGAACGTAGGATTTGGAGATTCTCTCCCGTGAATGCGAGTGGATAGAGTTGGAACCATTTGAGGAAAAATCACTTCCATTCAGCCGGCAGGTCTTGAACCCTGATCTGTCCGTCACCAACGAATCGAACAGTTTGCGACTGACTCCTTAGTAAACGAGCTCATTGATTCGAGCATCGTGAGCATTAATCATAAATTAATAGGTCTAAGGAAAGTGGCACAGATATGGTATGTTCACATGAGTGGGGAGATAGGGTGGCACAGATATAAACGCTCTTACATGAGTGAGGAGTTAGGGTGGCAAAGATATAGTGCTCTTATATGAGTGGGGAGATAGGGTGGCAGAGATATAGCGCTCTTACATGAGTGGGGAGATAGGGTGGCACAGATATAGTGCTCTTACATGAGTGGGGATTTAGTGTGGCACAGATATAGTTCTCTTACATGAGTGGGGAGATAGGGTGGCACAGATATAGCGCTCTTACATGAGTGGGGATTTAGGGTGGCACAGATATAGCGCTCTTACATGAGTGGGGAGATAGGGTGGCACAGATATAGTGCTCTTACATGAGTGGGGAGATAGGGTGGCACAAATATAGCGCTCTATCACATGAGTGGGGAGATAGGGTGGCACAGATATAGTGCGCTCACATGAGAATATAAATACACTCCAATTTTCAATTGGAAGATCCCTCACTAGGGTATCTGAGAGCTAGAAAAATTAATAGATCTACTTTTACTTATTCATAAGTCAAGTTATGTTATCAACAGATGTAAATTTTAATAGATAGTATAAATACTTCAAAAATAACTTTAACAATAATATTGTTAAGGCTTTAATATTGTTGATAGCACTTTTTTTTTGTCTAAAAATTTTGTTCCTACCAAAAATCCTACTAAGGTAACTAGGCTAACTCAACTCAAAGTAATTTTTCAGATCATTTTTTAAATGTTATGATTTGGTGATTTTGGAAACTTACCTCCTGGTTGACTAGACAGATCCTTTGTTTCTTGACTAGACAGATCGTCCATTGCTTGACTAGAAAGATCGTCCGTTGCTTGACTAGAAAGATCGTCCGTTGGTTGAGCAGACAGATCGTCTGTTAGGAACTTGCACCGAACAGTTTTAAGGCTGATCATAGCTTCCCAATTGATTATATCCTCACTCTCCTCATCTCCCCCCAACAGCTGCAGAACAATCTGGAAACATTTAGATATTGGCCGTTTCTTAATACTACGTTCAAGGACCCTTCTTGGAAACCAAATACACTTGAAAGCTTCATTTACAGCAGACTCTCGATTATCCGGCTTAACCGCTGCATCACCAACAGCAGGGGATACGTTTTTTGAAAAAACGCCGCGTTGATGAAGAACACAGTGATACTGATTGTTGTACTCAGTAAATCCCCAGAGAAGAGATAATGGCTATAGAGACTAAAAGTTTATGCAAGGGGGAAATGCACTGAAATGAATTCATAACCTGCTTAATTATCTGGAACAGTAAAATGACACGCTTATATCTAGGGATGTGGAAAAAGTATCGATACTTTACTAATATCGATATTTTCTTTTCGATACTAGTATATTTTTTACTCGATACCTTTTTTTTCGATATTTTTACTAATATTAGTACTCACACTCCGGTATCGAAAGAAACAACTTTTTTGTTATCTTCATTCATACTGGAATTAAATGTTTACTGTGGTTGAAGAAGGGTACACAATAAATTGAAAAAATATATTACTAATCACATTTAGCTATTAAATAATTTCCATCAGCTAAATTTCCATATACATTTTGAAATCTGGTATGGTAAAACCTTTTATAATATCCATTATACAATACTTTCTATCATGCGTTCAAAGTTTCAACACATAATATATACGCGATAGACCTAAATATACTATAATATAGTTAAATAATTATAATTTTCAGTATTTAAATAAATATGGAAATACAATTATTATTATTATTATTATGCAAAAGTTGAAATTATTACTTGATAAAAAAATATTTTTCCAGATTAAAAGTTCGATAACGATACTTACTGTGATTGATACTTTTCTTTCGATACTAGTACGGTATCGATATTTTTCTTCCGATACTTTAAATGAGTACAGTATCGATACTTTTCTTTCGATACCACATCCCTAGTCATATCTGATAGAATGATGTTACGGAAAATACATAGCGGGATAGGGAAAGAGCAAGAAGCTACAATGAAGTAGATGACTAATAAAAACTTTTCAAGAGATGTGTTCATTTTGAGTAAACTGTATATTTATATTTAAAGGTGTTTTGTTTTATTATCTGAGGGCGTGAAAAGTCATTTTTGATGGTGTGTGAATTCTCTTTCAAGTGCTCTTATACAACCCCTACAGCACAATTCACTAAAGGGCAGATACGATTTGCCCTTTATCGCGCATTTCATTTAAATACATTTATTTTATCCGATGAAAGTATTATATTATACTGTGTGTAAATGTCTAATGTACCGTCAAACATTAAATAGTTCAATATTACCACTAGAGAATACACTTATGACACCATAAATAAAACACTATCAAAATTCATTCTCGTTGTCATGGAAACGCCTCTTTTAGAAGTATCCACAAAGAAGCTCTGAAAATTAGAGCTATTGTACTATATAATGTCTGAAAAGTATTTCGCTTACATTTAAATTATATTTCCTGTGTGCCGGAGTGAGCACACCAGTGGCCCGCGGGCCGTGGTTTACCCAGCCCTAATCTAGCGGAGTAGGTAATTACTTTAATGGATTTGGGACGAGTGAGGTAGAATTTAGATTAAATGTATACTAATTGGCGTGAAGAGAGAGTGAGAAAGTATTTATAAAATAAACAGCTCAATACATCCAGCCGGAGATTCGAACCCCGATCTTCTCAATTTGAAAAGTCCCGTCTAACACAAGACTGACGCGTTATAGCTCAAACGACGATAGTTGTGGGTTTAAATAAATAAATAAAAAATTACGAAGTTTTCAAAGAACATCATATAATTTAATTTATGTTATTCTGTTAAATTTAAATTAAAAAACAAGTTAAATTATTTATAACATAGTAAAGTGTACTAAATGCTAAAATAACATAGATTTAACTGTTGTATCTTACAAAAATGCTATTTTTTTCTTCCTGTTTTGATGCGGTTTGGCATCATTGTCATAGGTAGTAAAAATCACTTTTATTGTTAAGTTCCGGGTTCGATTACCACCATGGCTGAAAATTTTGTCATTATTGAAATGTGGTTTTTCCATTTCACAGTGACGAATTAACGCCCGGGGGCTGGGTGTTGTGTCTGTTCTAGATTTAAGTTAGTTTATAAGTGCTGTGCTGATATAATTAGTCGGTTCAGAAAGTGCGCCTTAAATACCTTAATAAAGCAATTTAGAACCTATTGTTTATATTTTATAGAAAATAATTTGCTACTGTTCATAAAATAATATTTGTTAATTTAAACATGTTATATTAATTATTTTAAAATTTTTAATTTGATTGTGAATAATTTCGAATTAGTTTTATCTAATTACTGCTGAATGGCCAAAAGTGAAAAATGGTTTATACAATTTTACTGACACTTTGAAAAGTGTTGGCCAAACTTCCGTCGGATCGTACCTCTTAACCTAACCAAAATACTCCTTCCAGCTCATCATAAAATTATTTTAAAAAAGGCTGGCTTTCTTTTAATGCATAAACGATAAACGGTCGTTCCTAAATTTAATGGCAAGCTCAACCAACCCATGACGGAAGGAAATAAATGTTTAAAAAAACTAAATTAAAACAATTCGAAATATGTTCTAGATTTTTAATTTAATTTAATTTAATTTTAGCATCGCGTCTTACTACCCGTTCGGGTTATACGCTTAAGTACTAATTACACTAGTGGATTAGAAATTGGGAAGGTTGAATTTAGAGGAAGTGAACCCGCATTTGCGTGGAGGGAGAGTGGAAAACCATTTAGGAAAAACCACCCCCAGTTCACCTGACCGAGATTCGAACCTCGATCTCCCCGACCGGCGCGTTAGCCAACTACGCCACCGAGGTGGGATTCTAGATTTTTACAAAACCTAATAATATATACAAAAAATTCTGTATTATGTCGCGTACCCCTGGGGACACACGCACCACAGTTTAAGAAACAACAACTAAGATAATGAATTATGTTTGATTCTAGATTTTAGTTTAAATTGTAGAGGTAAAATAGTTCAGGGGCATGAAAATCTGCGCTGAGTCCAAGTTTCCGAGGTTTACTACACGTATTCGTAATTTTGAAAAATATCATCTGGCCACGGGAACTGAACCCGGGACCCTCAGCTTAGATTCCTGTGTCCAGATGTTAATTTTCAATTTCCCTAATACGATAACTTTGTACGGTTACACCCGTAACCTAAAGGTAATTTGCCACGCTTTAAACTCTGCCGTTCATGTACTCTTTGTCATATCCGAGCCAATTTCTGATTCAGTTACCTTCGTATTCCCCAGAACTGTTTGCCAGGTTCCAGGTATGTTGTTGTCGCTGCTGATATTGATGTTGCTTGAAGTCTGAATTGGTTTTAAACACGAATAACTCTGGGCCATACTTTCTTGTCGCTCCCACAAAAGTAGCATAAAGATGCACACTTGAGTATAATTTATTATTCGGGGAAACATCGTCCTGAAACAAGACACATTTTATCTATAGTTTAGTGCCTTTTCTTGAGGATAAAAGGTTGGTGCTCTTTCGCACCTTACGATTTCTGTCGTGTGCCTAATAATAGATTAGGTAGCACGGCGTCTTTCACACGATCCAACTGTTTAAGATGGGGTGCTAGTGAGCGTGAGTTTAGGGCAGTATTTTCGAAGTTTTTATAGCATAAACATTTATTTGGCCAAAATAAATCAAATATTTCTTCTATAGAAACATAGAGTTTAGTTTTCCGCACATGCTAATCTCAACAGTTTTTTAATATCGGTCAAGGGTGTCCTGGAATTTAATGACAACTTTTTCTCTGCATTTAAAAAGTTTATCACCAAACTCCGCTATGCTCATGAGAGATATTCAAGAACTCTTGAGATTAGCATGTGCAGAAAGCTAAACTCTTATGTTTCTATAGAAGAAATATTTGATCTATTTTTGCCAAAAAAAAATGTTTATGTTATAAAAACTGCAAACTTAATGCACTAAACTGGTGCTCACTAGCACCCCACCATAAGTCATCCGATCAAAAGTCGTGGCCGACCCGTTTAGCAGTCGGATGTCCTCACTATAATATCCGATTGTCGTGTCCACAATTTGGCCTGATGACTTGTAGTTGACTGAGTGTAGGTGGAGGATGACACCTTTCACACGATCCAACTAAACAGTCGCCCGGCAGCCTCTCTGTGCTTGTCCTACTATCGTAATAACTCACTGATTGATGGTCAAAGTAATAATGGCGAGTGAAATTGACACAAATATTTTGATTTAGTTAGTGGAGTAATATAATAACTAAATACTGTATTGGTCCGAGTCCCGAATATAGTACGGCCTCACACATATTACGACCCTAAAAATTTGAAGGTGCTCTACATAAAAAAAAAGTTCTTGAATAGAACTCGAGTTAAAAACTTAACAAGTTAGGTGTAAGGTATCAGAAGCCTATTTATGAGTGACCCCACCCCGAATAGAACTGTGACCTGTGAAAGCTGAGTGTAGGATTTAGGTAGAAATAACTTTTTTTTAAAGAAAATACAGACACAGATTTTTTAGAATAGGGCCTAAATATTGATAAAAGTTAATTTCATTATTATTTCTATTTGATAGATTGTTACCGTCAAAACATGACCACCGCAGACTTGACGTTTGAATGCATGAATATGGCTCTAGTAATTTTTTTTTATGTGTTGGATACGGTCCTTTCTACCAAAATATTACTGTACACGCCTCAGATGACCGAACCTATTCCTTCGGTTCAAGCGTTACAATACTTTTCTTACATTTACTTGGATAAAAAGTTGGAAACAATTTAGGATAAAACCACCGTCTGTAGACCCAACCAGGATTCGAACCTGGACCTCCCCATCACGTGTTAGTCACGTAAGTTGAGCTTTATGCTTAGTCTGCCTGTCTACCGGCGAAGGTGAGAGGTAACTAAAACAATTTTAATTTACCGGTAAAACAAATAAAACCCTTAATATCTATTTAAGTAGTAAATCGATGTTATAACTCACTTTCCCAAACTTTGTAGGTACTTAATACTGAATCTCACTTCTCACTGCCGAGTAAGTAGAGCACTGACATAAACCGACATAAACGAGCCTTATTTATGACGTGGATTCCTCGACCAATCATGGACATTGCCTCAAACTGACACATTAAGCTGAATTTATACTGAAGGGAGCCATTTGGCGAGTTTCTTATGTGACACCGCAGTTCTTGGAATTAACGATGACTTTAATATAAGAGTTCAAGGCCACCCTTAAAGAAACAAGGAAATATTTTATGTTATCTTTTCCTTCTTAAGAGTGATATATGTTTACGTAATATGTTTTTGTTTTTGTTAGAGAGGTATTCAATCTTATATTACTAGAATCCGAATCTTAAATTTTATTTCGAATCTCGAATACAAATTGGACTCCTAGATTTAAAATTAAAAATACAATTTTAGTTAAAAGGAAAACAATTTAAATTTAATTTGAAAAAAAAAAAGTTTTAAAAAGTTTGTTGCTACTGACAAAAAAATATTTTGTTTATGTTTGTTACCTCACAAAGAGCAAAGAGAACTTTTTTCTTTGTAAATTAATTATAATAAAATAATTTTTCTACTTTTTTTTGTGTGTGATTTGGTTCTTCTTCCAACCACACATGTCCATAAAATTATTTTTTATTAATTTTTTTGAAATTGTTATTTCACGTTAAGGTTTTTATAATAATGTATTTGAGATATTTTTTGAGACTTTTACGAATCTCAAATCTCTCAAATAACATAGGTTTCTAGGGATTCGAGCGTCTCACCTCTAGTTTTCTTGAATCATTAACTCGAATCATGAGGATGAACCTTAAACTTCTTCTGTAAACATGTCCGACAGCTTATATCAGTTGGTAGCGCTTATACATATTCAGTTAATTAGTCCCAGGTTCGATTTCTGGCATCGACGAAAAAAATATCATTGGTGAAATGTGGGTTAACCCCACTTAAAGTGGGGACTTAGGAAACGCGATAAAAGACCAGTGTTTTTGAAGTTTTTGTATCAAAACTTTTTTTGGCCAAAACAAATAAAATATTTTAATTTTCTTCACATGGTGATATCAACAGTTGTTGAATATCTGTCACGAGCATGGCGGAATTAGATGGGAAACTTTTTAAACTAAGAGAAAAATTGTCATTTAATTCTAGGACACCTTTGAACGATATTCAAAAAATGTTGATATCACCATGTGGAGAAAATTAAACTCTTATGTTTCTGCTGGAAAAATATTCTATTTATTTGGCTGATGATTTTTTTGATACAAACACTTCAAAAATACTGGCCTTTTCTCGCGTCTCCTACATCCCCACCTTTAGTTAAGTTTATAAGTAATGACGTGCTGATTTTACTATTTTTTTACAAACAATCAAACAAAACAACAGTTTGACACGAACATTTTCAAAATATAATAAGCACCATTATTAATAGTAGGAAAATCGTGTCTATAGTAGGATTCCATTACGAAGGAACTCTTTAAAAATACAAATTTGTATTGGTGGTTAACATTGATAAAATTTTAATTAATCATACGTGTTTTATCATAGGATTTGACACTTCCTTTATAAAATAAAAGTGACATATTAAGATCACATAACTTTACATATAAATATATGAAAATTTGGTTTAAATAACTGTAAAAAAAAGTTCCTTTTTATCTAAATTTGGACTGTATGTAGTTTTTCCTTACTAGTTCTGATCTTATGTCTCTAGAACATTGCTTAAAACAACTTCGGTTTAGCATTTAAAACCATAACATTATTTTATTTTGTTCAATATTTACTAGGGTAGGATGTCTAGAAATTCTAACTTATTTCCATCAGTTTAATTTAAACGTTCTATAGTAACAGCACACCCGTAGGGCAGTATATTAAACTCACATTGTTTTGAAAGAGGTAAAGCATGTTATGAAACATAATTTAAACATATTTACAAAATTATTTTAGAAAATAAGCCCTGCCTTGTCTTTTCCTATTTTTTTTATTTCTACAATGCCTCGCACTATTTATTATTATTATTATTATTACTACTACTATTACTAGCACCGCGTCTTACTACCTGTTCGGGCTGTACGCACTTACGCTAATGTGTAATGGTAGGGTGATTGTGAGATTAAATTGAGGACCTAGAGCTTAACGTGGGATCCGAACCACGGTGAAGGCCTGGCATTCTTGCACTATTTAATTAATAAATAATCTTCAAATGGTTTTCTCGTAAAACACCTTCCAAGACTATTTTCAAAATATTCTTTTAAATAAAGATAGATACAATCTAGTAAAAATAGTACTTATCCCCCCCCTCCCCCCCGCTGCCCCGCCAAATATATATACTCAATCAGTTTATTGCAATTTTGTATAATCTAATTTGGAAATTAACGTCATGTATTTACGATTATATTAACACTTTCTAAAATTTTAATTATGTAAATATATATTTAATACACTTTTTTTGGGGAAAGCATTCCACATTTTTTAGGCGTAGAGGGTAATCTACGTGAATGTATACGGTTGCGGCCCCGAAGAGCACGGGTACAAGATAGCGCAACCTAGTGGTCCAAAAATAGAGCACGGGTACAAAACAGCGCAAAATAGTGGTCCCAAAATAGAGCACGGGTACAAAACAGCTCAGGTACATAACAGCGCAACATAG
>CABFWB010000238.1:50333-61312 GCA_902151455.1 Timema bartmani
TTTTTTATACATAGTATCAAATACCTATAAAATAATACCAATACTATGGTAAAATGCTATCAATTTTTCAGCAAGATAATAATACGCTCGCGTTTTCTATTAGTACTCCAAATGTCCATTCGTAAGAAAATTAAGGTATAGTCGATCCACTTAAAGTTTCTTTCTTATCAACTGTAGCAGAGGTTATAGAACTTCTTTGCACTCAAGCCTCATTTGAATATTAAATTTAACTAATAAGGCAGGTGACCTGGCGGTTTAGGGGTAAGGTGTCGGACTTCTGTGCTGGGGATCCGGGGTTCAATCCTCGGTCCCGGCACAGATTTATCTGAATGCCAAACCCTTCCTTCACCTCTGACAAACCGTGTATTAAATCACAACTTGTGAATGTGTGGAATGCCAGGCCTCCACCGTGGTTCGGATCCCACGTTAAACTGTAGGTCCTCCATTTCATCTCACAATAACCCTTCCATTGCACATTAGCGTAAGTGCGTACAACCCGAACGGGTAGTAAGACGCGGTGATAATAATATTAATTATTATTACTATTATTATTATTGTTAAGGTGATTAAGCACAAAACGGGAGTTAAGGCCAGTATTTTTTCAGTTTTTATATCATAATATTATTTTGTACATAATAAATAAACTATTTCTTAAGTCGATATGTTTGGTTTTATTTTCCACCTAAACTGATCAACAAAAAGAAAAACAAAAGTGTTGATGTGAAGTAAAGGAGAAATCAGTCAAATCAATATAGAGCTAGAAAAAGTCAGGCTAATGCAAGTAATGGAGTTGTGCTACCTAGTAGGTAAAATAACTGAACCAAGAAAGATATTATAAGTAAAATAGAGCAGGTGAAGAAAGCTTTCCATAGCAAGAAGACACTATTAGCCTCGACTAGCATAAATTTGGAAACCAGGAAAAGTTTCTTAAAGGCATGGGACGTTTAGCTCTACGGATGTGAAACAAGGTTCATCGTTGCAACTGAAAGGAAAAATTAGAACCATTTGAAACGTGGTGCAACAAAAGAATGTTGGAAATATCGTGGAGGCAGATGGTATCAAATACGGAAGTGCTAAGAAAAGAAAATGAAGAATTAAATAAACTTTGGAATGGTTTACAGCAAAGAAGAGCTAAAATGGTATGACACACACTGAGATATAATAGTTTGGCGAATATAATTATAGAAAGAAATATGGAAGGGATGAATAAAATAGGGAGACAAATACTGGAATACTTGAATCAGATCGCGGACGATGTTGGCAGTAGAAGGTACAAAGATGTAAACAATTTTCCCTTTGAGTGTAAATAATTGCACACATTGAAGAAAGTAAAGAAAATATTTAATTTATTTCTCACATTGAATAATATTATTAGATATTAACATGCAATAAATATTTTAATAATCTACTTTGCCATTTAAATTAAATTAATTTATTTTATACATCAACATATTGACAATATCTGTCTCAAGATTATACGAAAGTGACTTAACAAATTTTTACTTCTATGTTTTAACATTCACAATACAACTTTCTTGGGAAGTGCTTTTTAAAAAATACAATCCTTTTTTTTAACGTCAATCACTTATATTATTTTAATTTCTCTTTAGTATTGCTAATATCTATCAAAAGTGACAGTTAATGATCACACGACTTCACGTGAAATTAGATCTAATAAATTGTATAGCTCTCATATAAGATGGTTCTTATGAAAACTGGAGTGTATTAAGAATGTTCGTGGATTCCAAGAACTGACAGTGACAACTGAAAACACACAATCCAGACATATCTTCTCTCAAGTAACGATATTATTGTTCTGTTCGGCTAGTTCATGCTCACAGAAGTACGGTAATGGGGCATGACAGTAGACGACTTTCAAATATCCAGATGTGTGGAGGGTGAGGCAATCTTTTCCCTCTAAGATGTGAGCCTTTTTGTTAAGTTCACCAGGAGCCCACGACGAGAAACCAGTGGCGTTCAAAGGGGTACCTGAAATCCGACAAGTTTCATGTCAACATCATTTAGCACAAACATAAGTTTACAATTTTCATGTAGACTTATTAGTTTTTTTAAACTTTATTTTTTACTTTATCATATGACTACCTATATGGTCTAGTGGTCATAATGACCGACTACAGATCTAGACGTCCCGGATTCGATTCTCGGTGCTTTCTGATTGTTCTGTGAAGCAATGAGTCTGGAACGAGATCAACTCAGCCTCGTGAGGACTACGATGAAAAAGTAGTGGCCCCGGTTTATAAAACTGAGATTATTGTCTAGAGGGTTCGTTGTGCTGACCACATGACGCCCTCTATCCTCAGAAGCTGGCACTATCTTCGCTAGCCGATGGCGGCGGCTCGGTATGTCCTACCTCGAGGCTCAATCTGGATTTTAATTCAAATTCCCAAAATTAAGAGTAGTTAACTTATGTTTGTTTTCTTTTATTTTAAAATGTTTTGCAAGTGGTTTTTATAGATTTTGTTTGAAATGTTTATCTGGTGAATGTTTTAGGAGAAAAAATTGTTTTAGAGATGTTTATTGATGGCTGATTTTCGAGAGTTTGAATTTGTTATAAAATAGCTCTAAAAGTTTTGTTCAAAACTGACATCTGGAGAGTATTTTAACAGGGTAACAACATAAAATTTTGAGATAATTGAGAATGGTTTTAGTGATTTTGAAGTTGGAAAACTGCCATTTCCATCAAAATAACTGCTGAGGGAGGATATTCCTATAAATAGGTGGCGTCCTTAATAACCGATAGTGTTAAATGAATCTAGCCCACTTAAGTGGCCGAATAATCTAGAGTGTCACCATCGTGTTAAATTTATCTGCTGATGACGGGGAGATTGGGGTTCGAATCCTGGTTGGGTCTACTGGGACCTGAGGGTGGTTTTTCCTAAATCTTTTCCCACTCTCTTTTCACGCAAATGCGGGTATAGATTACCTCTAAAATTCTTCCTTCGTCATCCCTACCAGATTAGAGTAATTATCATAAATGCAAATAACCTGAACAGGTAGTAAGGTATCGTGATAAAAAAAATGAATCCATTAAGAAAAGACCCACAAATGGGAGCAAATATCCAAGAATCACTGGTCGTGATTCCTGAGTCAGCGTCAGGAAGCGCGCACCATGACACCTACCCTGCCAGTCAAGGTTGTTAATACAACCAGGTCAAGTCGACACTTACCGAATATTGTGATATAGTCGCCCTCTTTCATCGAGTCGCTGACCCCGACGTAGGCTTGTTGGACGACGATATCTCCCTTGACTCCCAACTCCTGGTACGTCGTCACCAGGGCCCGCGCCTCCTCCGGAGAGTTGATCACCGCAAGATGGGCGCCGTCCTCTGCGCAGGCCACCCGCGCGTCGCTCCACCTCAGACGGGGCGACTTGACCACCCGGTAGTAGCCCAACCCTTCAAACAGCTTGTAGCGAGATTTCACCTCTTCGAACTTTCCTGGAAGGTAAATATTCGTCGTCAGGGACAAAACAAAGGGGTGGGGGGGAGGTGAGGAAAATAAGACACGTGACCTTCTACCCACACTCTTCCTCATATCACCTATATTAGAAACAAATGAACGATCGCAACTTGTTAAACTGCTCCTTACCATAGAAAGTTTCAATTTTATAGCACACTAAGAATCTGTTTTTTCCATTAGTTTTGAAAATTTAGAGGCCCTCTCTTTGCCCACTCCTCCCCCCAATTCCTAAAACCCAACTTTGAGTCTTATTATTATTATTATTATTATTATTATTATTATTATAATTATTATTATTATTATTATTAGCACCGCGTCTTATTACCCACTCGGGTTATAGATTTATTTATTCATTACGCTAATGTGATATGGATGAGGAATGTTGAATTTAGAGGAAGTGTACCCGCATTTACGTAGAGCAAGAGCGGAAACCCATCTAGGGAGAACCATCCTCAGTTCACCCGTCCGGGATCGAACCCTGAACTCCCCGACTATTATATTGCCTTAGATCATGTGACCAATGAAACAGGGGTTTAACATGTTAATTTCACTGGTTATCTAGAACTATCCTTCTTCATGTTTGCCCAAAATGTCAATTTTATACCACATATAGATGCTGGTTTTTTTAAAGTTTGTTTTGGAAATGTTAAGTCCACCATTTTGAATTGTCAAAATTTCTGACTTTTATGGTAATATGGCGAAGTCCCTCTACCAACATGCCATTTTGTTATATTATTTTAACTAAAACATACTTGATGTACAATATCACAAATCATTTAAATGAATAGGATGATAAAAGATAAAAGTGAATGGGGTTAAGGTGTTACTATTTCTTCATCCTCTCCCCCCCCCCACCCCTCGTCTTTCCTAAAGCTATATTCTGGCTGCGCCCCTGTTCGTCGTGGTATTAGCTAATTTAAAAAATAAACGTTTTTATTAGTAACCAAAGTCTCCTTTCCTCGCTCCAAGCCAGTTTTTAAAACCTATCCTCCAAATTCTGTTTCCTTAAAATGATATTTCACATGTAGTGGGCTAAGCTCGCCTAACTATATATTTTTAATTGTTGGTTTTCCAGGCGTCATAACTCATAAGCTATGGTATGTTGTTACCAGGTCTAGAATTGTAGTGAGTTCCGAATCACTCATACTTTCCCTAATGTTGCACCACATAAATACTAACTAATAAACATCCACCCCAACAGAATGTGATTAAAAAACTCTAAGTGATAGCGCAGGCAAATTGGTAAAAAGCAAAACCTTGATGATCTTGCTCTAAATCCTCTAAGGGATGTTTTAGGCAAAGTTTGTTAGATCAAAGCCTTGATAATATCTTTCTAACTCCTCTAAGGGGTGCTTTAGGCAAAGTTTGTGGGAGCAAAGCTTTGATAATATCTTTCTAAACTCCTTTAAGGTATTCTTTAGGCAAAGTTTATAAGAGCAAAGCCTTGACAATCTCGATAATAGGAAGAACTTTATCTGACAGCTGGAAACATGACAAGATCTACTTTTACGTATACATACTACAATTAATGTGATCTGTAGCCATCACTGTTAATAGTATAAAATTACACTACTGCTAACATTATACTAAAATGTTAGAAATATTGACCACAAAGAATATTTGTGCATTTTCACAAAGGCCTTTCAAATGAAAACTGTACTGTAAATATCATAACGAACTTACTTATTGGCAAAGGTTTGCGCGTCGTGGTCCTAGGTTGAGTCCGAGGATGTGTTACAAATGGAACTTTGTTTCCAGTTGAATCTCTGAGAAAATCTGGTATACCAGTATATGCTCTTTGTTCTATGAACTTTGCCTCATCTTGAGACACACCGGAAGATAACAATGACCGAGTGTCTTCGGAATGGTTTCGGTCGTTGCTTTCTTGGAGTGGTGGTTGAGTTTCTACAAAGGCAGGAGAAGGTATCGATGCTGCTTTGATGTTATTGGGTCTCGTTTTAGTTAGTCTCTGAAATTTAAAACATTTATTCAAACACTCGTGGATCGATTCAGCAAAAGTTGCAGATTATCGCGATTAAAATGTAGTGAAAACTTGTTATTGGGGATAGCTATATATAATGAGGCCTCACTCGACTTTCTAGTTAAAAGTTTAGTCATCAAAGGCTTTTAACTCTAATATACTTTGTGCTTTCGGTGTTTCATTTTAAGTTGAACGTATACCCCCCCTTCACAGCCGAAGAAAACTTTAAAACTTCGTCTCTCCCAGCTCTCTATTTGTGACACTATACCACATAAGTAAGAATTGAGTTTTTTTCCCCATTTATTTGAGATATATTTAACGTGAACTTTCTGAACCGACTGATTATATCAGTGCACAACTTAAAAAATAACTTAAAATATAGAATTGACACAACATCCCGTCTACGACCGTTAATTTATCACTGTGAAAGGTTTAAACCCACATTTCACCGATGATATATTTTTCAGCCATGGCGGAAATTGAACCCGGGACCCTTAGCTCAATAGACAGACACGCTACTGACTGAAGTAAGGTGTCGGACAAGAATTGAGTTGTTTTTATTTTTAGCTAAAGATAAAAAATTGATTTACTGATTGCCTCATATACAAATCATGGTTTCCAGGGTGATGTAGACAAATAATGATTATACTGATGAACCACTACACTCAAAGCAGAAACACTCTAAATTTTCTTGGTAAATCGGGTTTTCGTTGGATGGTACTCTTTTTGTCAACATTTTGCTTTTCTAATATTAAAAATGAGTGTTTGTCTAAATCGGTTCCGCCATTTTCTTGTAGTTTCAATTAACATAAATGGGTTTAATCATTATATATGTTATTTACTTATTTAGCACCGCGTCTTACTACCAGTACGTGTTATACGCTTAAGTACTCATTACACTATGTTACAATCCAAACCCGATTCCAGGACAAACCAGATCGCATTAGGCCAAAATGATACATCCTGCCGCTTTTAGGATAAAGCTATATATTGCCTGATGATTTAGACAACACTAGTTTGCATCCTTCTTAACCAATACGACGAATCGATCTTGGACATGTTTCATCATGCACAGTTCACGCGCAAATATTGTTAGCTAACCTAACCTAACCTAACCTAACCTAACCTAACCTNTATCTTTTACTTACTGTTATCCTTTTTAAATAGTTACGCTTTTGCAACTCTTAATTAACTAATTAATTATTTTTATCATCTATCTTCAATAATAATTTCCTATTTTTTTATAATTATTCATCAGTATGTATCATTATTTAGCTATTATTATTTTTTCTTGTTATTATATGTGCTTGTAAGGTACTTGGGTACTTTTCAGTGCTGGCCTGTCATAGGTCTCACGAATGTTGCCCAACACTATGATAAATGAAATTGAAATAAATTATATACTCAAAAACTCCAATGTAGCGGACAAAACGTGTATTAATCACAACTTGTAAATGTGTGGAATCTCAGGCCTCCACCGTGGTTCGGATCCCACGTTAAACTGTAGGTCCTCCATTTCATCTCACAATCACCCTACCATTACACATTAGTGAAAATGCGTATAACTCAAACGGGTAGTAAGACGCGGTGCTGATGATGATAATAATAATAATAATAATAATAATAATAAATAATAATACAATAAAGCTTATACTTGGAAGGAAGCTCTCTATATGTAAAGTTTCTAAATTTGTACTACGGTCCTCGAAAGGGATAGATTTTGATTAAGTGGCGCTCAGAGAAAATGGTTTCCCCACCCCTGGTCGGTACAGTACAATCCCTGACCCAAACCAAACTAAAGCTGTTACAACCAATGAATGTGACAGGTTTCCCGATAAACCTTCACAAAACTCTGACATAATCCTCTCTTCCTTTCGATTTTTAGCTGTAAACAAAGTGAAGCATCCTATTGATAGCTCATAGAATGACGAATAGGTTACACTGATTACATACAGTATCTGAAACATGGCAGGAATAGGACGTGTGGTTAGAACGTCTGAATCTAGTTTTAAAGACCATGGGGTCGATATCAACCGGACTTTCAATGAAGAGGGATTATTTTTCAGCAACGTAGTTATTTTATCTTTCTCTCTACAACGGAATGCTGATGTAGTTTTATCACTTAGCCTTGTTTATTTTGATTCAATAGTAATAACTAGTTTATCGAAATAACTATTGTTAAAACCTTATGCACAAACCTTACTAATAAATCATATTGTATCGGAACATTGATTTAAAGTCGCATTATAGTACCTGCATGCAGTAAATTAATTTGTCATATGTAATATACCCATATATATAAATATATATGGGTATATGTAGCCTATATATATTTATTTATATAATTTACATAATCCTCAATTTAAGGTTTTTTATTTGCATTTTAATTGACTACACTTACATATTTTCAGTATGTTATTAATAAAAAATTAAAACATATTATTCAAGTGAAGATCTAAAATTTGATTAAAAATATTTAAATATAACATATTATAAAATTAAACTCCACGAGTGTTAAAATTATAGTAAAGGTATCAAAGTAATACAATAAAGCTATACATTTGTGATATTTTTACCACACGCATCGGTGGACACACGGACTGAATGTGAGGCTCATCTAGTCAGGTTGTTCGATAACAGAGAGGTCTTGGTTCGAATCCCCGTTGGACGTACTGAGAGTGGTTTTTAACCTTTTTTTACCCCCCACTCACGCAAATGAAGGTTCATTCGCTATTAATATACTTTCCTCATTCCCGCACGGTTTTGTAATTAAAATGCATATAGCTTGGAAGACTTGGCGTGTAAAAATATTTACTCAGATTTTTTTAGCACCGTCTTACTACCCGTTCGCGGAATACACTTATGTAGTAATTATGGTTATATGGATTAGTAAGGTTATATTCAGAGGAAGTGTACCCGTATTTGAGTGGAAAACCATTTTGGGAAAATCACCCTCAGTACACCCGACCGAGATTCGAACCATGATCTCCCCGTCATAAGCCGTCTAGTCTACTACTAGACTGACGCCCTAGACCATGCGGCCACAGAATCGGGTTATTCCTAGCTAAAAAATAAATAATAGTGTGTAGACTAATTTACAGTCGGCGTTGATCTATGTTTTTTCGGTGTGCCAATGTGCACTGACGCTTACCTCCATCCCGGATACAAGGTGGTATTGGACAGCTACTGCTATTGTGGCTGCTAACAGAAACTCTCTGACTGCAACCGCCATTGCTGTGAATAACAAATTGATCCAAGGTCGTATACATCTGAATTCACCGGGGAAAATAAAGTTGGACGATCACATATTTGTATTAGTTAGACTTTTGTTTTGAACTTTTAAATGGTTTGATTCCCGGTCAGTGGGCTAGAGGGGCAGGGTGGAAGTGTAGTTTACTCTACAATATAGTTTACCATCCTCTCTCATGGGAATTCTGAGCACCATCAAGGTGGGATGATAGAGATTGAGAGTTAAGGGCAGTATTTTGTAAGTTTTTCTTAGGCAAAATAACTCAAATACTACTTTATTAGAAATATAGTTTAATTTTTTTCGTATTGTTGTATGGATGTGAAGCGTGGGTTTGTCAGGAGAAACTCAATAACAAGGTGAATGCAGTCGGAATGAGATATCTAAGAAATGTATGTGGAAAAACTCGTATGGAAAGAGTCAGTGATGAATGGGTGCTGAAGGAGTGAGGTTTGAAAGGGAATACAACAGGTCAATGTGAAGGAAGTGTCTTACGTTGGTTCGGGGATGTTGAGAGGATGAGTGTGGCTTGAGTGACGAAGCAAATATATGAAGGTAGAGTGTATGGATCAAAAGGAAGGAGTAGGTCATGTAAGACATGGCTAAATGTTATAGAAGAACGTGTGAAAAAGAGAAACAATAAGAGTTTTAAGAATAAAAGAGCATGTATAACTCGGTATATGGATGTTATTGAAGAGAAGGAAGTAGGCAAGAATAGGGAAGTGTGGATAATGTTAGTGAGGACGGATTAAGTACGGAGTTGTTGTTTGAGCATTGCACAGCTACTTGCCTACCTTGTAAGGGAACGACGGGATTTAGGTATGTATGTTTTTATAAGCCTGATTTTGGTTGGAAGAACAGTAGAGAAAATTCAAACACATTTATTTGCGGCAAGAATTGATGACATTTTACAATATTATTTATGGTATTCTATGGGTATTTATAATATCTATCAAAAATGACAGCTGAAGATGGCATGATTTTATGTATGTATATATTAAAATTGTTTTAGTAACTTTAGTAACTAACTTGTACTGTTCTTTCTACCGGAATCATACTATATGTATGTGTGAAATTTTCTTCACATGGTGATATAAACGCTGTTGTTGAATATCTGTCAAGGAGAGTCTTGTAATTTTATGACAACTTTTTCTATTAATTTAAAATGCTAATATATTCAAGAATAATCAAGAACTGTATTGAGACCACTCCGTGTGGAAAGTAAAGTTAAACGTATCTACTGGAATAGTATTTTATACCCCGATCTTGGTTAGGATGCCCGTTCTGGAAGGCTTTTTTCGTACCACAATCTTACTGTATAGCAGTAGTTTGGTAAGATAAAAGACCTTCTATCTAGATCGGTAGTAGGAAGTCCATCCTAGAAGGCCTTTTATCCAACCAAAATACTACTATACAATAGGTTTATGTTATGAAATAAGGCCTTCCAGAACGGGCATCCTACCAAAATAAGTGTGTATTTACTATGCACAAAGAGGCTTATTGTCATAGAAAATGTAAATTGATGGACTTTAACTCGCACTTCACTTCCATTCAAACTTAACGGGGCTGACAACCGGAAACGTTATTTAAGGTGTATATTGTTTAAATATATTGATCACGCCAAATTGGATTGTGAAGGTAATAATTTACTCCTATTGGATTAAAAAACTTAAATGTTATGCCTTACGGTATAAGCAAGAAAAAAATATATAAAAAGGTGAAATTATCTCATTTTCAACGTTTCACAAGAAATGCTGCAGTGCTGAGATTAAAACAAATGGTTAGAAAAAATAATTCTAACGTTTCTTAAAAAAGTTTACTGCCATTCTCATAGGAAATACCGCAAATGGGAAATATTTACCTTCAACTACGTGGTAGGTGACCTGGTGATTTAGGGGTAAGGTGTCAGGCTTCTGTGCTGGGGGTCAGGGGTTTAATCCTCAGTCCCGGCATTGATTTATCTGATTACCAAACCCTTCCTTCACCTCTGACAAGACGTGTATTAATCACAACTTGTGAATGTGAGGAATGCCAGGCCTCCACCGTGGTTCGGATCCCACGTTAAACTGTAGGTCCTCCATTTCATCTCACAATCAACCTACCATTAAACATTAGCTTAAGTGCGTATAACTCGAACGGGTAGTAAAACGCGGTGCTAATAATTTCAATTTCAATTTCAATTTCCTTTATTATAGTGCTGACCAACAGTCGTAAGACCTATAACAGGCCAGCACTGAAAAGCACACAAGTACATACCCTACAATACATACA
>CABFWB010000238.1:70256-90788 GCA_902151455.1 Timema bartmani
ATATATATATATATATATATATATACATATATATATGTATTTGAATTATTATTTTACTAACATTTATAACTTTTAAAATAAGTCTTCCAATCTTAATCGAACTATATTATATAGGCACATTTTATGCTTCATTATGCCTTGAATTTTTTTTTTCGTGATCCACGTCTTACTACCCGTCCGGGATATCCACCTATTTATACTAATAATCTAGATATGGTATGGTTGTTAAACATGGTATTTTACCTAACATGACGATTTTTTTTATCTTATTCGAAACTAAGAATAATGATGTTGATTAGATGGCGATGGGCAGGACATGCAGTGTGAATGAGAGATTCTAGAACCATGTTTAATGTACTAACCGGAAAAATCCAATGGGAAGAGACCAGTGGGAATACCTAGATGCAGATGGGGGAATAACATTAGAATGGACCTGAATCATATAGGATGTAATGAGGTAGACTGGATGGAACAAGCTCAAGATAGGGAAAGGGTGTAATGAGGTAGACTGGATGGAACAAGCTCAAGATAGGGAAAGGATGTAATGAGGTAGACTGGATGGAACAAGCTCAAGATAGGGAAAGGATGTAATGAGGTAGACTGGATGGAACAAGCTCAAGACAGGGATAGTGTGTAATAATGTGAATTGGATAGAACTAGCTCATCATAGAGATAGGTGACTTACTTTTGTAAGTGCGGCAATGAACTTACGAGTTCCTAATTCCATTAAGTCAGGTAGAGATGAGGAGGGTGTTGTTTGAAAGAAGTGTACCGGTTTTAGAGAGGAAGAAGAGTGAAAATATGTCACATGCGCCTAAATGTGACACCTGGATAATTTGTATAAAAAAAATTCCATCTTACGCTTTATAAAGAGGACAAAATATATTATTTTGGTAGATTTTATTTTTCTTGGTGTATAACATACATTATTACTTATATATTAAAAAGAAACAAGAAACTATAGCATTCTATTTGGACATTTCTGTGTTGAATTTCACATTAATTGTGTTTATCAAAAAATTAAAGCTTAGTTTAATATAACTTTTCTCAAATAAGTATCTTGAATCTAAATCTTCATTTTACTTTCGAGTCTCAAATTTTGAATCCGATTCCTACATTTAGAAAACATCATAACCATAAATTTTTAATTTTACCACATTAGTATTTTTATTTTCTTAAAATCTGATTTTGTTCACATTGAGTGGTAAATTAATAAACTGGAAGTTGGTTGTTGGACTTGTCCTATAATTATGTTTGGGTGAACCACTTATAGGTGCCATAATAGTTAAGAAAATAAATAAATTCAAACTCAAAATTTGAAAAGATTAATACAAATACTTTCTTTCGGTTCTCGAGTATGATTTTTTTTTAAATCCCAGAATCTCGAATATCCTTTAGGATATGAGTAATTTGTGGACTCGAAAGTTGGAAGGGCTAATCGTGGTTTTTATTCACCGAATATTTTAATATCGGTTCATTTAATACTATGAATTTAAGATTGAGTACACATGTTTAATTAACATGCAAGAGATGTACTAATATAGCTAACTAATTTAATTACATAATATGACACACACATATTCTTATTTATAAAAGTAACCGTTTTTACACTTTGTTTACCCTAGAAGATAGCAGTTTTACTTTGATGGGTTACACTATGATCCTATTTTACAGGATATTACATAGTACAGCGTCTTTCACAAACCGGGCTCCGCGAGGAAATTTTAGAATATTATTTATTCGTTTTTTTATTCTATAATTTAGCTAAATCTCAGGCCTATCTTATTTGGTTGGCTGGTGATAGGAAAGTAAAGGATAGAATTCCAGCCGGGGGTAGTGAGGTTGGTTTTTCTCTAAATGATATCCAAATCTACCTTCGAGAAAATGTGGATACATTTCCCTCTAAATTATACCTTACTTATCCATTAGCGTAGATAATTTTGACTGCTCCAGACGTAATGTAAAGAAACAAGTAAAACAGATTATTGTTACATTAACTATAATTTATACACTATATATCCAAATGAAAAAGAATTGAGCATAAATGCATGTTTTACATGTCGATATTTTTACTGGCAAAGTCTTTTAATTTTCAAATCTCAAAAATTCATTTTCTATGATTTTAAGGTTTATGAATATTCGAAGTGAAGTCCAAGCTAGCAAAGCTTTTCGTACTCTTACAAAATCTCACTACATAATTTCAGTGTGTCCCAAAAATATGTATTATACTTATTTGTTCCCCTTAAGTTTTTTTATGTTGGAATATCTTGAGTCTAAACCGATTGATTAATTAAGCACACGACATAAACTAACTTAATTCTAGAACAAACTCAGCAATGAAAACTCCTGCCGTTAATTCATCAACGTGAAAGGGCAGCCTCCAATTTCAACGAAGATCAATTTTTTTATAGTGCCGAAAATGGAATCCTTGACCCTTTACTCTAAAATGATTAAATGTTCATTACTCAAGATAATATTAAATACCTCTGCGGGTACATATTTGAAAATAATTTCCAAATAGGTTATGCTTATTTTTGATAAGTATTTCGATCACGTCTGTCTACGGACTGTCGTTAAAGGTGTAAAACCTCTCGGCCGGCCTCGCAGAAGAATGCCAACGACCAAGAGCAATCCACTTTATTAAGAATTCCTTCTTTCTTCAGTGTTGTGCACAGTTCCTCGGCATACGGCTCTTCAGATTCTGGGGAGCCGTAAGGAATATTTTCCGTGTTGTTACCTGTAAACAGACAGTAAGTGACGTGTCAAACAATCGCTATGTTCAAAGGTCCATCATGGATCGTAATTGCTACTGGTATAAACTAACAATATGTGGACCAAAGTGGATAGAAAGAGAGTCGATAAGTCAGTATGCCACATAATTTGATTAGTGCGGCCTCATTTTAATAGATCAGATAACAAAGCTTCTAACCACACTTTCACTTAATCACACGTCAAATGTTGTGATCTGTATCTGTCATTTTTGATGAATTACCGTGTTTCGCTACATATTTGTCCCATAATTTATGCCAAATTTTTGTGGGAAAAAAGTGGGGTTGCGCCCATTATGTGAAGCTTTAAGAAAATGTAATGCATCGCTAGCAGACGATCACTAGTTTAGCAAACCGCCTCGGTAGCGTAGTTAGCTAACGCGCTAGTCGTGTTGAGCTAGACCGCCGAGAACGGGGAGATCAAGGTTCGAATCTCGGTCGGGTGAACTGGGGTGGTTTCCCTAAACTCTCCCTCCACGCAAATTCGGGTTCACTTCCCCTATATTTAACCTTACCAATTCCTAACCCATTAGCGTACTTAAGTGTATAACCCGAACGGGTAGTAAGACGCGGTGCTAAATAAATAAATAATAAATAACAGGACTATACCATTTGATAACTATGCGGTGAAATTTTATAAACAAATTTTTGGGACGGTGAAAACAGGGTGCTATAATTATGCGGTGGCGACGACTATGTTGTGAAATACGATAATATCAATCCTTATAAAATAACTGATGTTAGGGTATAGTGGTTGGCGCTCCTGACTGCTGACCTAGAAGTCCCGGGCTCGGGATTGTACCGGGGGCTTTTTCTCGAAAGGAGAATAATTTCTATTGTCACCAGGGTTTGACTAATTAGGCTTGGATTGGTTCAAGATCTTCATTGGCTTCACACCCTCATATCCACTAATCTCCTTCATCTCATCAGGACAGGGAAAAAGCCCAGCGAAAAGAATGTCGCCTGTTCAAAGGTATATTATAACTGGCTAATGTTTTCGTAAAATGAGTTAGGTACAGATTTATGTAGCTCAGACACGCCATCATTAGAATACCTATAAATTAATACTC
Organism: Timema bartmani; assembly: GCA_902151455.1. Classification (NCBI taxonomy): domain Eukaryota; kingdom Metazoa; phylum Arthropoda; class Insecta; order Phasmatodea; family Timematidae; genus Timema; species Timema bartmani. The sequence goes on from CABFWB010000238.1 coordinate 74,095, forward strand.
ATAGTAAAATGTCAATTTTATTTTGGAACCAGCATTGATTTTTGTATTTTATAAAATTATATTTTTTTATGAAAATTTTACTTAATGTTTAACATAATTCAAAAAGTAAAAGGTGAATGGGAGATGGGTGTCAGGAAAACGGTAAATACAACTGATGGATGAACTCGAACAAGGGAAAAATATGAAGTTTCAGTATCTTGAAAAGAGAAGCTGATGTTAGGAAATGCTGGAGAAAACACAATTCGTAAGATTCAACGAAGCTGCTGAAAAAATAAAGGGGCTTCTAATAGAAAGAACGTGTTAATTAAAAATGAGGCAATTTTTTTTCCTGTTCAAACTCACCATAAATATCGGTTTGCCGTCCCCCGTCCCCGACGTAGGCCTCGAAGATGTACCTGTCGTTCTCGTAAGAGGACAGAGCCAAGAGTTTCCTCATCGTATCCACGTCCTGTTGAGCCTTGACGGTGGCCAAGTGGCCGCCATTCTTCTCGCAGTGTTTCTGCGCCGTCATGAAGCCCAGCATGGGTACTTTGACCAACGTGAAGTTGCGCAGGGTCAGAGAATGCTGTAACCACTGAAGGACACATCACGTTACCACCGAGACACTCATACAAGAATATTTACTAATTAGTGGTCCCTCACTTCAGTGGTTGAATAGTCTAATGCTTCCCTCTCGTGTTACTGTGCATTCACACGTTCGCTGTAAAACGAGAGCAGTGCTGAGATTTGGTCAAATGACAGCCCCAATCCAATCACAAGAAGTCCGCTTGGCCAGCGTAGCCCTCGCTGCTCGAGTAGAGATACTTTCATCTCTTCTAGCGCTTCTACAGAAAGCCCGCCAATAAGACTCGATCAGCGCATGCGCAAACTTTCAAACATGCGTTATTTATAAACACAGCACATTCTCAAGATGGTGTATCTCAAAAGTGACGCTTTAAAAACGACAGTTTATTGGAAGCCACGAGTTTTATCGATGACAAAATCTAAGCCAGGCAATAAGTAAAAACACTTAATTTTATTTAAAATACAGTGACTTGAACTGATTGTAATATTTACGTTTTTATGTTCGATGTTTCAATGCCTCATTGGTAGAGATTCCCAACTTTCCGCGAGTGTGTGAAAAGCTGCACCACTGCACTACTGTACTGCTTTCAAATTTCAGCGTACGTGTGAATTCAGCTTTAGACTGGACTACTGATGATGGGGAGATCGAGGTTCGAGTCCCTGTGGAATCTACTGAGGGTGGTTTTTACTAAACGCTTTCCCACTCCCCTTACACTCAAAAAGCGGGTAGATTACCCTTAAAATGCTTCCTTCATCATCTTTACCCCATTGTAGTGATAAATGTGTACAACCTGAACCGATAGTAAAATGCGGTGATAAAAAAAACTAACAGTCAGACATGTATTCTACGAGCCCATTTATTTGAGTTCTAAATAATTGAAAATACATTTGCTAAATGCTAATTTGTATGAGTGTTAGCCAATTGTTTCAAGAAGATTGGAAAAATAGGTAGTATTATGTATTAATATTATGTTGTATACAAGCTTGTATATCATTTATACACACTATAGTATTTTAATAAAAGGGTTATGAGTAGGATTGTACTTGTAAACTAAATCCCTAAACATATGAACAACCACACACACAATAATGTAATGAATGAGCATATGTTTAATAGCTTCAGAGGGTCAGTTTGATACTGAATTAATGTTTCAAACTCTACAACTATATTTGGGTCAAAACATAATTTTCTCCTTCTTAACATTCTTCGAAGCTAACAGCACAAAGTATAGTCCTTCTCCACCATTTTAATGATAAAAACTAAACTAATGTAACATTTTCAATTTTTTTTTGGGTAAGTCGAGTCCAAATTAAAGTTTAATTTCTGTAGGAGGTGTTGTTTGAACAAAATCTCTGTATTATCTATTCTCTCCCTTTTTTTGAAAGAGTTTTGGACAATTAATTTAAGTTTACATTAACTTTTCTCTTTTGTTTCCATGGACATTTGTCCTTTGTTTAATTTATTATGAGAAATTTTAATCTATAGATTAAACAAGTTGTAAAATAACTCATATAAATTAATGAGGACCTTAAAACGCCCTTCCTCTCAATAATATAAGAATTTTGTTGGAAGACATTTTGGAGTGTTAAATTATTTTGTGTTTAAAATTGATAACATTTTACTGAATTATTATTATTATATAGGTATTGAAATCAAAAGTGACAGCTCTAGATAACATGACTTGACCCATGAATAAATGTAAGTAGATCGAGTAAAATGTTCTAGCTGTTCTAGCTTTGAAGTTCTTCCTGTTAAAATTTGATTGTAATTAATTATGTCAACGTAAATATCTTTCGCAAAATTTAGAACAAGAGAAGATGATTTTTAATCATATAAACAGAACTAGTTTTAAGGAGTTCTTATTAATATGCCTGGCTTTGCTCGGAATATTTACGTTCAAATTAATATAATGTTCAAACATCTTTAGTATTCTTAGGATGAATTAATTACGCGACGGTGTCACAGAAGCCTTTTTTCAAACTGTGCTCCTTTAAGCCCTCGGGCTCCACCATAGTTACCTCAGGCTCCGCTATAGTTACCTCAGGCTCCGCTATAGTTACCTCAGGCTCCGCCATAGTTAGCTCAGGCTCCGTGGGACAATTTTTGGGTAATATTAATTTTTTCCCCATTATAAGATAGCGTCAGTAATTAAGAGTGTAAATTTTTTCAAATATTAATAAAGGACATTTAGCAGAGGTGCAGCCAGAACATTTGATGTTTTAGTTAGTTTTATATTTGTAAATTTAACTGCAATTATTAATGTTCATAATATTAGTGTAACAAAAATGTATGAAAGCGCCAGCATGTATTTTTCTGATGTGAGGGCTCCTCCAGTATAAAAAGGTTGGGAAACCTTTATTTACAGTTTTACCAAATCGGTTGTTGAGAACTATATAAATTCATATCTGGAATGGACAAAAAGCTCCTCTACTCTACATGATATATATTTATTTTATTTTGAACGTTTTTATAAATATTACAAAGAAAATCTTGATATATATATCCAAACATGTTTATAGAAATAGTATCGGAAAAAACAAATTTAAAATGGAAAATCTGCCTTAGTAAAGATTTATTAAATATAGAATATAACATAAAATCACAATTAAAATCAATTTTAGTTTGGAAGGTGAATGGAAATATCCTAATAAGAAAAACAATCTCAGTTAGGATTGAACCCCCGTCTTCCGCCTGGATCAGAATCAGACACACTATCCGGGGTTTTTCCCCCATGTAGCTATTTATAGTAATTATTTTAAAATATATAGTGCTTTGTTTATTTTAAATGGTCATGTATTGTTTTAAATCTCTATATATATTTTTACTAACCTACCTACATAAGGTAGAATACTAGTCTCCTTTCTGAATTTCCGACCAATCCATTCGAATTCTTGTTTCCTATGTCTCACTTCGTTCTCCAAATCTGTAGTGACGTCATCACTCTTGACAGTTGTGACGGCAGTAGATATATTTCCCATAAAGTTCTGCAACTCGTAACACAATCAACGTCAGTCATGTTATTGCCAGTGGACGTTCAATATTGTTAAATTGTTTTATTCGTAGGCCTCTAGGGGCGTCGTTGGCTAACGGCGGATGTTGCTAAAACTATCGAAGGGGACAGAATGAGAATGGGGCTCATACGTGTTAAGTAGGTATATCAAAACATTACTGAGTATGATTTCATAAATACACAATTTTAAGGCTGTGCAAGAGTGCGAATACAATTTTTAAAATATTTATTTCTATGATAGTGAACCTTTATAATTAATTAAAACATTTAATAAGAAAAAATACAGAAAAAAATTGCTATTTTTTTGTTTAAAAAATCTACAATATTCAATTAAACTTATATTACTAACTCTTTGTCCAAGTGTTAAATAGTATAAGTAAAAGCCTGAATTTTTTTTAATGGGTGTGCATGTATTATAGCATAGCACCGTGAACATATTTTAGTCACTTTCTTACTATTTTGTTTGTTTGTTTTTAAGGAACATTTATTTAACAACAGGAATATAAATCAATTACAAACACACACTATTACAAAACACACACCGGTCCCGTAGGGCTCTTGAGATTTATCTCGAATGATAGTAAAAACACATGTATAAAGAAAGTGGCGCCTTAACGTGCTGATTAATTTAAATCATAAAGATAGGGGAGGAAAAAATATATTTAAACCATCACCATCGTCCTTAAGGACCAAATGCGGCCTAATTATAATGAGTACATATACTGAAACAGTCAAACACAAGAAATTATATCTTACTGCAGGGGTCGGGAAACTTCTTTGAACCGTGATCGACATTTAATTTTATCAAATATCTTGTGATCACACATAGTTTCTCCAATCTACGTTTGATTTTCTGGTCTATACCTTCCTTCAATTAAATCGTTGCTCAAAAACTTGTGTCCCCACCTTAATAGAGAAAAAAAAAAGAATCAATGAAACTTATATTCTCATATTAAACTATTCCAATTTCAAAAAACATATTATCGATAATGGCAGATCAAGGTAATTTTGGTTGCACTCAAATATTATTTGACAGTACTTGATATATTTGCAACTTGAGAGGATTAATAAAAAGGACTTTTTATGAAAATGTAGTTACGAGATTCACTAAAAATTGCTGCGAGATCAACCGGTCGATTGTGATAGACTAGTTGCCGACCCATGGATTACTCCATATCAATATTTATTTATACATAATTCAATCTATTACAAATGACCACTTTACCACTAAGCCATGGAAACGGTAATCTTAATGTTGTAGTGTAGCTAACCGTAATTTTGCAGTTTTTATATGAAAACTTTTTTTGGTCAAAATAAATAAAATTATTCTCCAGTAGAAATAATAAGAGTTTGATTTTTTCACATGATGACCTCAAAAGTTGTTGAATGTCTGTCAAGGGTGTCCTGAAATTTAGTGACAACTTTTTCTCTTCATTTAAAAAGTTTCTCATCTAATACCGCTATGCTTATAGCAGATATTCAACAACTGTTGGTATCACCGTGTGAAGAAAATAAAAATCTATATTTCTACTGGAGCAATATTTGATTTATTTTGGTCAACAAATATTTTGATATAAACCAATTTTGATCAACAAAATGTTTTGATACAAAAACTGCAAAAACAATGCGTTTCATAGACTCCCACCTTAATGATACAGACTGTAGAACAGTTGGTTAAGATATGACCTCGTTCCAAATACATTTTTATCTAAATTTTTTAATCTTTTGTTTACATTTTCGTCGAGGAAGAACTCGGCGATGAGCCAAAATCGTGGAAATTTATGACATTTTTTTGCCCTAGCAAATATTATGTGACCAGAGATATATTTCAAATTGCTCTCTTAATAGAGATATCACAAATACCATTTTATTAATGCTTTTTTTAAACTTAAAGCTAAATAAAATGCATGGTATTTATTTTAAAATTTAAAACTATAAATCTTACTGCCACTACAGAATGTCCGTAATTAATAACACTAATGAGATAAGAATGATGGAGGTACAAATAAAAATTAGTGTATTCTTATTTGCGTGGGGGTGAAGTGGAAAACATTTAGGAAAATAACCATCACTATACCTGGTCGGGATTCGAGTCAGGTACTTCCTGTCACTGGTTAACCAGCCAAGACAAGTCTAACGTCTTTGTTCAAATACCCACTGGTTCAGTTAGTTTTCAAATATATTTTTTAAGAAATATAAATAATTTTTTTTATAACAAATAAGATGATTTACTCGAAAATTATCTCTAAATTTGTGTGTTCGTTTGTTTGTAAAGTTTTAACTAATGAACTTATTGAAACAAACTCGGGATAAAACTTAAATTTCCACTTGAATATATCAGGTTGTGTACTTTAAAAACATACACTATTCTTTACCTACTTACTCTATGGCATTAGGAACTCGAAAGTTAATTGCTGAGCTTACAAAAGTACGCCACGTATCCCTATCTTAGGCTCGTTCTATCCAGTCCACCTCATTACACCCTATCCTGTCTTGAGCTAGTTCTATCCAGTTCACCTCATTACACCCTATACCTATCTTGAGCTAGTTCTATCCAGTCCACCTCATTAAACCCTATCCTCTCTTGAGCTAGTTCTATCCAGTCTACCTCATTACACCCTATCTTTTCTAGAGCTAGTTCTATCCAGTCCACCTCATTAAACCCTATCCTCTCTTGAGCTAGTTCTATCCAGTCTACCTCATTACACCCTATCCCTATCTTGAGCTAGTTCTATCCAGTTCACCTCATTACAGCCTATCCCTATCTTGAGCTAGTTCTATCCAGTTCACCTCATTACACCCTATCTCTATCTTAGCTAGTTCTATCAAGTTCACCTCATTACAGCCTATCCCTATCTTGAGCTAGTTATATCCAGTTCACCTCATTGCACCCTATCCCTACCTTGAGCTAGTTCTATCCAGTTCACCTCATTTCACCCTATCCCTATCTTGAGCTAGTTCTATCCAGTTCACCTCATTACACCCTATCCCTACCTTGAGCTAGTTCTATCCAGTCCACCTCATTACACCCTATCTCTTTCAGGTCCGATCTAATGTTATCCTCCTATCTACGTATAGGTCTTCCCAATGGTCTCTTCCCATTGGGTTTACTATTCAATACCCTGAACAAGGTTCTAAAATCTCCCATTCGCGCTGCCCACCCTAATCTACCAGACTCAATTATCCTAGCAATGTATTGCGATTTGTACAGGCTATGTAACTCATTCCAGTACCTCATCCCATTTTGGACCAAATATCTTCTTACGCACCCTATTTTTGAACATCCCAAATTTCTTCTCGCTGTTTAGGGTAAGAGACCACGTTTCACATCCATAGAGAACAACCGGTAAAACTAATGTTTTGTATATTCTTAGTTTTACATTCCTTGAAAGCAGGCGAGATGTCAACAACTCACTGACCTAGTAGTAACATGAATCTGCCAATCATTCTTTTCCTAATTTCTGCTACATTATTTTATTATTGTTTGTTTAAATTGTTCCTAAATATTTAAACACATTAACCATGTCAAATTATAATTGTCACAAGTTTAGTTAAATACCTTAAAACACATTAAATTAAGTAAACATTGTACAAAATATAAAACTACATTTATTGAACTAATTTTAACCAAAAAAGTCACAGATAATTCATTATTTATTCGTAATAGCTTCTTCTTATTATTAAGTCAACAACACGAAGGTTGTTTTGATAGGATTTTTTTTTTCCATCCGAAGCTAAGCATGTACTCAGCCCTTTGGCTGGTTAGTGCTACCTACACCATCTGGTAGAAATCCCATGTACTGAGTGAGTGTGGTGGGTCCCTTTTGCCTTCCATACTGAATTTCTATAAGCGAGGTCTAAAGAGCCTACCAATTTTTCCGGGAAAGGTATTTTCACTTTTTTTAAGAAGTCTTTTATATGTCACAATTGACATGCGACCGACCGCTGTATTTCCCTCCGAAGTAAGTTGTGCTACGGATATTCATAGCTCAAGAAAAATTCGTCAACCTGGGCTGGGCTTGAACCCATGAACATCGGGTCCTGAGGCGAGTAATTTACCCCAAGACCATCGAGGTTGTCACTCATAATATAATATATCCTTGACGGTGGACATGCGGCCTAAACTTCAAGATCGTTTAGTTCGGTTGGCTGGTGACGGGCAGGTCATGGTTCGAGATACGGCTCGTTGGACTGAGGTTGGTTTCCCTAAATGTTTTTACACTCCCCCTTTACTCAAATAGCATTACATTTCCTCTAAATTCTACCTTCTCCATCTCTACCACAGCAGTTTAGGACGTGTAGTAAAGCGTGAAGATTGGATGTTTGAACACAATAATAACATTGAATTTAAATTGTAGATGTCAATAGTTGATCATCGTTGGTCAAACCGTTGGTTTGACTTTGTTCAAACAATTAGGGGGTGTACTCTTAAGGTGGCCGCCTCGGTAAGCCAGAAATTGCCGTGCAGACGCTCAGCTCTAACTCGCTATTTAATACTACTACGCCTAATTAACAAATATGGTTCTTGCCGAAATAAGGTCGAAATATTCCAACAAAGCTCTTTTTCCTTGACAAACCTATAGTTTGAATTTTATTTGTCGAAAAAATGTATGAAATTGTATCATTAGCTCATTTTCAACAAGTTTTTGAACATATTTTCTGAGCAATGATACTATAGGCTCCATGATAAAGGTCTCTAGATATAGCCTTCCTGCAACATATACAGTAATTTTGATAGGTTCAAAACAGAACATTTCAAGATATTTGAAAACTGGCAGCGAGCTTTCCTATTTACCTTGAGATAAGAATGTTCGTAGTTTTCTTTCCCTGCTTTCTTATTGACATGACAAATGGTGGTTGGAGGTGAAGTTCGAAAGGGAGTATTAGCTTAGCTAGAATATAGTAGTTCAAGAAACCAACACAGACCGTTTTATGATAAGCCGTGTGGTGTGGCCTGTCAGTGTTTGATACCTTCTCGCTGACCGAGCTGAAGGTCTTAAATCTTACCTCAATTCCGTGGCGATTTTCCGACTCAACTTTCAACTTCTGCTGTGGTCGAGCCTCGCAGGTATAATATACAACCATTGCAACCAGGAAGACATGTAATTTTAAGTTCATCCACTCCATGACTAGAATAGAAAATATAATTATTTAAGTCTAAAATATTAATTTAAACTGGCTATTTAAAAAAACTAGATTCATTATTTTAATATTCGTGCATTTACAAATTCATACAAAAAGAATAGTAAAAAAAATGTTCACACTATATGAACACGCATGAATTATTATTATTTTATGCTACAGTATTTGCCGAAAGCTTTCTAAACACAAGTTTATATCAGCATCCGTTTTACAAACTAACTTGAACTAAGACAACATACTTAATCCTAAACAACACTTGTTTTTATTATCACCACGTGTTACTTACTACCTGTTCAGGTTATACGCATATATTATAGTTTCTCTTATGGGGAAGGGGTGAATAAGGAATCATTACATGGGGGATCTACCCGTATTTGCGTGGAAGGAGATTGGGAAACAATTTAGGAAAAAAACACACTCAATAAAACTGACCGGGATTTGAATCCTGATCTCCCCTTCATCAGCAGGCCAGTTTGACACGAGAGGAACGCCTTATACCATTTGGCCACTTAAACCTGTGGCAACAACACTGATGTATTGTATTGTGTGGGTACTAGTGCAAACCTTAACCTACATATTATATAATTAATTCACCCTCAGAAGGATTTGAATTCAGGATCCTAGAAATTTTAAGTCGATGTATAGCTTCCGAGAAAATATATCGGGCTTAATCAGTTCAAAGGGCCATTTTTTTTTTCCCTAAATGAATATGTCCTAATGTTTCTTAGAAATAAATTTTCTCCCTGACGCTTACAAAATATTATTACTATTTTAGTACTTTATGTTCATGCATAAACATAAATTAAAATAGCACGTGTACTCTCTTTAGTGGCTGGATGGTCTAAGGCGTCACTCCCTTGTTAAACTGGCCTGCTGGTGACAGGGAGATCGGAATTTGAATCGTGGTTGGGTCTACTGAGGGTGGTTTTCCCTAAATGGTTTTCTACTCTTTGTCCAAACAAATTCGGGTAAATATTTTTTTAATTCAACCCTCCTCATCCCTAACACATTAGCGTAGTTAATAAATATGCGTAGAGCCTGAACTGGTAGTAAGACGTGGTGTTAAAAAATCTACATGTAATAATAAAAATAACAGTTTCTGAATATTTGTCATGTTAATAATGGCATTTTGACATAAACTTAAATTAAGATAAAAAGTCCTTGTATTATGTAAATATGTTCAGGACAGATATTCAAGAATTGTTGAAATTACCATGTGTTGAAAATTAAACTAAACGTATTTAAAGAAGGAATATTTTATTTATTTTGGGGTCCGGCACCAAATCTCATTCGATAGCGTGTACGCCTACTGAGCTAAGGGTTCTGGGTTAGATCACTAGCATGGTCAAAAATTTATCATTGGGGAAATTGGAATTTATTCTTTCACAGTGATGAATTAACGGACAGGGAGCAGGATGTTGTGTTTGTTCAAGATTTAAGTTAGTTTATAAGTCGTGTGCTGATATAATCCGTCGGTTCAGAAAGTGCATGTTATATACCTTATTATTATTAATGTTATTTTTATTATTATTTATTATTATTAGCACCGCGTCTTAATGCCCGTTCGGGTTATACGCACTTACGCTAATATGTAATGGTAGGGTGATTGTGAGATAAAATGGAGGACCTACAGTTTAACGTGGGATCCAAACCACGGTGGAGGCCTGGCATTCCTCACACTCACAAATCGTGATTAATACACGTTTTGTCAGAGGTGAAGGAAGAGTTTGGCAATCAGATAAATCTGTGCCGGGACCGAGGATTGAACCCCGGACCCCCAGCACAGAAGTCCAACACCTTATCCCTAGACCACCAGGTCACCATATACCTTTGTAAAAAAAAAGGGTTGTCTTTAAGGTTTTTTGGTTATAAAAGTGTAAAAATACTTAGATTAACAGCATTCCATTCTATCCCATCTTAATCTATGGTTACCAGTGGCGTGTCATGTAGCTTTCCCAGAGGGGGTAGCCAATGTTAGTTTAAATTGTGCCTGCGAATTGTGTTAACCGCTCAATATAACATTCATTGGTCAGGTATTAACGGAAATAGTTTCTCATGTGGGGTTTGTAGAGCAGAGCCTATGTATGATTGGTCAAATGGGGACTGATTGGGATATTACACATCACGGATACAGTTTTAACAAGACATCCTAACCTAGGCAACACTACACTACACGACATTATACTGTAAAATGGATTCCCATGAGCCTATGCACGATCGGTGAAATTGAGACCGAGCGGGAGAGAAAATTATCACAGGCACAGTTAGATAGAGCTTTGATTACCCTGGCAATACTCCATGCCTCGCCACTGAGGTCTATCTATCTATCAACGAGGGCTATAATACACTTATTTCATATTTTCTCAATAAAAGGTTACCCCTATGACGAAACGGTTCTATATCCTGCATTAAGTAATGGTTTAATATGTGTCTGTGGTTCTCTTACCTGTTGACTGGATTCGAGCAGCGACCCAAAACTTGTCTCAAGCGCATGACCGCAGGAGGCGACAAACTCAGCCGGGCTATTCGTCACCAGCTGCCCCATTATCTCTCTTCGTGTTAACGAGCGCTGTCTAATGAGAGAAGAGGGAAGTTCTGTGAATGATACCACGTGGGCGACTAATTACAGCGGACACGGACTAACAGTTTGTATAGGGGGAGATAAATTGTACTGCACTATCGTACATACTTTCTGATGTACACCGCTTCCCGGTTAAAACGTAATCTGTTATACCGTGGCTCTTTCTTAATCCCCGTGCCTTAGAAAGGTAAAGACTGCGCAGTTAGTTTCGCTAAAATATTTAAAAAAAATCCGCTCTCATTAAATTATTATTATTATTATTATTATTATTAGCACCACGTCTTACTACCCGTTCGGGTTATACGCTCTTACGCTAATGTGTAATGGTAGGGTGATTATGGAATGAAATGGAGGACCTACAGTTTAACGTGGAATCCGAACCACGGTAGAGGCCTGGCATTCCTCACATTCACAAGTTGTGATTAATACACGTCTTGTCAGAGGTGAAGGAAGGGTTTGGAAATCATATAAATCTGTGCCGGGACCGAGGATTGAACCCCGGACCCCCAGCACAGAGGTATAACACCTTACCCCTAGACCGCCAGGTCACCCACCTCTCATTAAAATCAACACTTTTTTTAAATATGTGATTAAATACATTTGTTGTATATTTTTATGGTGACTTGTTGAATCATAATTTTACGTGAAAATGAAATAATTTTAGAAAATCGTGTCTGTTTATACAATGAATATACCTATAGCTCATACATGGTTGGAAGAGCAGGAGGTGACAATTAGGAAAAAATATCATGTATCCATTCGCCAAACCATATTATGATCTGCAAGACCATGTGTTAAGTTGTTGTCACTTTTTGCGGCACAAGCTTTCACAACTAACAATTTAAAAAAAATAGTTTTTACATATTCAAACAAAAACTTATGAAAATAAATGTTTGGATGTTTCAGCGGCGTTTGCGATTTACTTCAAATGCTTTACAAACTAAATCTTCTAAAGGTACATTTACACCGGAGCTACGAGCGAACGAACGTTCGGCGAACATCCGCTATCATTCACTCCTGTTCCATTCGGAGATGTTCGGACATGTTCGGAGGGAGCTCACACCGGAGAGAACAACTTAGATTCGGTGATGTTCGCAAAAAAATCCACCCATTCGCAACTACCCCAGTTGTGTGAATACTCGTGTACCGTGGAAGGTAGTGATTATGAAGACCATTTAGCAGTAGCTTGTTTGGCGGGTGCACTTGTAATTATGGGGAAAATTGCTCAGAAAAGAAGGAAAATTTGCGTGTTGGGATTTTTACGGAAATGTCAGCAATCACTACAAGTTAAAAACAACGCCAATCACTAAAGAATAAATAGCGTATTGCAGTTCGCTAGCGTTCGCAAGGTCCAAATGGCGAGACTGCTTACACCGGGACGAACAGCGAACAGGGGAGACCACGAATTTCCTTGTGATGATTCGCTCAAAGACCGACAGCGGGCGGATCATCAGCGAATGCGAACAGAACATGAGCGAACACCAGCGAATGGTGTTAGCTCCAATTCGCTGACTGCTTTTTGACACCAAACAGAATTCTCCATTCGCTGATGTTCGTCCGCACGTGTTCGCTAATGTTCGCTCCGGTGTACATGTACCTTAAAATGCTACGTTTATTTCATAAATCATGATGGTGAACCAGCTGAAACAATGGGATTGATGACGACATACAAACTACCTTCGGATGTGTTCATCGTGCGTTGTTTACAAAATAACATTTTGTACAGTTCTTTCTCGGAGTTATCAAAACACCTGTTTTCTTTTGGTGACCAGTTAAATGAAAATACAAGTGTGAATATAATAATGTTTTAAATTTACTATATTTCTCTCAATATAAAATCTCTTATTGCAACAACCGCCAAACAAAAACAACATTATAGTTTTATTAAAATATTTTGTTCGTTCAATAACTTATGAAAGGAAGGGCCAATTATACAGTAATACTTAGGGAAGTATTATTATACTCGTTTGATAATACTGTATTGATAATATAGTATTAGTAAGTAAATAATAATTATTTCCAAATAAGTTGACATAAGTCACTTTCAGCCATTATACCAACTTTACAACCGTGTATGAGAAGTACAATAGGTATTGGGTGACTTGGCGGTCTAGGGGTAAGGTGTCAAACTTCTGTGCTGTGGGTCCGGGGTTCAATCCCGGCACAGATTTATCTGATTGCCGAAGCCTTAAACTTCACCTCTGACAAGACGTGTATTAATCACAACTTGTGAATGTGTGGAATGCCAGCCAGGCCTCCCACCGTGGTTCGGATCCCACGTTAAACTGTAGGTCCTCCATTTCATCTCACAATCACCCTACCATTACAACATTAGCGTAAGTACGTATAACCCGCTATTTGTTTATTCAGTAACTTTACCTGTAACCTGCTTTTGGCTTGTGGTCGCTTTGTTTATCGTAATCAATAGTGTAATATTATAAATGTTTCTAGTCTATTAGATAATCACTATTTTAGAAACTAATCGAGTCATCGGTTATAGCGTGGCTGTCTTGTAACGTGGGTTGTATTTCTATCCCACAAATCCACGCTATAACCGGGAAGCAGAGGGGTTTATTAGTGTTTGGAATAATGTTAATCCGCTTCGGCCGTCGCATGGTCTAACGTGCTACTCTCGCAGTAGACTTCATTGCCGATGACGGGGAGATAGAGAATCGAATCTAGGTCTGGTTTACTGAGTTTTTTTTTTCGAAAATGGTTATCCACTATCCTTAAACACAAATGCGGGTACAATTGGTCTAAATATAATCTTTCCAATCCCTATAAACATTAGATTAAATAGTACGTCAATTTATTTCCTGAACGGGTAGTAAGACGCTGTTTTAGCCTTAGATTTTTAAATTTCAAACTTTCAAAAATCACTCAACTACTATTTTTTTTTTATTTTTTTTTTTTAGAAAATTGATCTTACACACTTATTTATAGTATCTACTCCTAGATATCGCATTTTGAACCAAATTGCTAGATACATTTTCAAAAAAATAGCTGATGTTCAAAAATAAGTCATTTAGAAACTTCCCTTAATTATAAGGATAGAATCATAACCACGATTTTATGTAGAGTTTGCCCATATAACATATAAATAACAAGTTTGAGATAAGCTGTCAAATCCTTTCGGCTATAATCTCAGGTACAAACAGACCGAGAGGATTAGAAATACACATCCATCTAGACATGGAGACAAACAATATTATTGGAAGAACCATTTTTGGGTTCGGCGAGACATAAAACGTAAAAATTATAAATCTAGAAGAAAAAAAATATTCACAGTCACACTGTAATTTTTTTATAAAGACACATACAAAGTGTGAAATATATATTTAACACATCCTTAGTGTTATATATTAGTTATTCTTCATATATTTTGAGAGCTTATTAAAAATTATGCAGAAAGAAGGAAGGAAAAGGTAACTACTCCACTTACCAAACTACTGGTTATATATATATAAATAAACAAACATCAATACAACAAACATCAAACAAACATAAATACATATTTTTTAAAAAGCAATAGTGGTAACACACACACAAATGGGATTCAATAAAACAAAATATTTAATGAATCATTAAGGTTCAACTGATAGGTATTTTTAATATTCCATCATTTACATAAATACGCATTCATATTTAATTGTTTAATTTATATATCAATTGATGCTACATTTAACATTATTTTATATGCACACATTTTTATGAAAAACAGATGGTTTAAATAGCCCACATTACATAAACTTGGTGTAGTTGTTTTTTCACAACTGATCACGTTCACAGAAGAATATTCTAGGGGTGTGACAGTTAGATTGGACATAAAGTCCGTCCAGCCGAAGTGTGAGGCAATATTCAGGTTCGTCCATCGGCCAAGGGATGGCGCGCTTGTATATCCTTCGACCATCTGTAACAGTCAACATTAATTATTGTAGTTAGTTAATAATGCTCTAACCCACTTTGGTGGCCATATGGTATCTAAAAGATGTCACTCTCGCAATAGACTGGACTATCAATGACGAGATCAGGGTTTGAATCCTGATTAGGTGTAGTCAGTTTGGTTTATTCCCTCTTCCTCCACGCAAATGTGGGTACACCTCTTCTAAATACAGCCTTACTTATTAAACCTTACAAATTAGAGTAATTAATTCAAATGCATGTAACCCTAAATAAGCGGCGACAAAAAAGATTGAGGAGAGTTATATACTGGGTTTCAAACGGCTTTAGGATTGAGGTCAGCGCAACCGGAGTGGGGAGTGGAGGCTCGTCACATGCTCGACCAATCCGTGAAGGGTAGTTGTCATAGCAACCGATGTACGTTGCCAAATTTCTTGACAGTCACTGAGTATGCTAGCATAGTAGTAACGCGCGAACTCCTGCTATGTGGCAACTATGCTCCTCAGCCTACCCACCACGCGGATCCTAAAGCAGTTCAAATCGAAGTATAGTGGGTTTAAAGCTTCATAGCTGACATGCTCATAAGACATATCGTGCAAGAGGATGGTTCCCTTCTAGTAGGTGGTGGGTGCTCTTGGTAACCAAAGTATTAAACGTAATAATTTTTTTTTTAAACAACCCTACTAGTCCTACAGCTGTTCTTACCCTGTGCTAAGTTGATATAAGCCTCTAAATCGTAGAGACTGCGTTCATTTTCCTCGTGAATCGCCAACAGATCACTCAACTCTCGGCTTTCATCCGGGTTGTCTACTGTCGCGAGGTAGCCGGACTCTTTCTCGCAGTATTCTATAGCCGCCTCGTACTCCAGCATTGGCTTCTTCACTAAGCTGTATCGTCCTAGTGTGGTCACGTAGGCCACGGTCATCTTATCTGTGAATAAAACAATCCAACACCTTTCAGCAGCGAGGCGTGCTAAGAGACCAGTGTTACCAATAATTAGTGTAACAGTTGAAAAACGGAAGAAAAGGAAAAATACATAAAACAGTCAATTCAGACAATGTGCTTCGACTCCGCCATGAATATGACGAAGCCCTAAGGTCCGCATACTCTTTAAAATAATTTGCGCAATAGTGTCAGTTGTCAGTGGCGGAGTGTTGCCAGAGTAAGCAGAGTTGGTTTAAAATACCTGTGATAGGTTATCAGCACTCAACAAAACCCTAATTGGTCAGGTATTGAAGGAAATATGTTTCTACGTGAGTTGTGTGGATCAGAAACTATGTACGGTTGGATTTGGATAGTTCGACAGAGGTCAATTAAAAATAAATGGTACGGCGCACCGCACAGACTTCCTCTCTCTTTCTATAAACTCAAGTATCGTCAAGGTGTTGCACATCTTCAAGTCATCGCATTGATATTTAATTATTCATTTATACATTTTGACCAATAAAAAATGTAAATATTGACTATTGAGTCTAAAATGGAGATAGATCATTGCT